>CACRXK020000399.1:0-84199 GCA_902702795.2 Paramuricea clavata | reverse complement strand
CAAGCCGCTCGAAGTCATTCATCAGAAACCTCTGTCAGCAGCACCTAGACGTCTTCAAAAGATGATGATAAGATTACACCAATATGACTTAACCATCGTTTATAAGAAAGGGTCAGAGATGCTGCTAGCTGACACACTCAGTCGTCACCATTTAGACAACTCCACCGACGAAGCACGCAGCGTCGACAGCGATCTCGACCAAGTGGACAGTTTGGAAGAAATAAACGAAATACTAAATTGTGAAACAACAACCATATTCCAAGACCACACAACGAAAGATCAAGACCTACAGCAAGTCAAATCATTCATCCAGTCAGGATGGCCTGAGAGCTCCAAAGATCTATCTCCAGCAATCACCCCGTACTTCCATCTACGAGACGAACTAACAACACACGAGGGCCTCGTGTTTAGGGGAGACCGCGTCGTTATCCCAAAATCACTACGAAAGCAAGTACTGAATGAATTGCATGCAGCACACCAAGGGATCGCATCGACAAGTCGGCGAGCCAGAGAAACCGTCTACTGGCCACACCTGAACCAAGAATTGAAAGACCACATCTCACATTGCATCACCTGTGACACATTCAATTCCAAGCAGCCGAAAGAACCTCTCATCCCGCATGAAATACCAAAGAGAGCGTGGGCAAAAATCGGTTGTGATATCTTTGAATTTGAAAAGAAATCGTATTTAGTAACAGTGGACTACTACTCGAACTTCTTCGAAGTTGACCGCCTTGAAAAATTGACATCACTGGCAGTCATAAAGAAACTAAAGCCCCATTTCGCCAGGTTCGGTATTCCAAATACTCTCGTGACAGACAACGGCCCACAATTCATCAGTGATGACTTTCGAGACTTCTCTATGAAGTACCAATTTGAGAATATAACGACCAGTCCCTATCACCACCAATCCAACGGCAAAGCCGAATCTGCCGTCAAGCAAGCCAAACGAATAATTCGAACATGCAAATCATCAAACGATGACATTTACCTTGCCCTTCTTGCCCACCGAAACACCCCCCAAACAACTCATGAAACAAGTCCCGCACAGCGACTGTTTAACCGCCGTACAAAGACTCTCTTGCCCGTCTCGGAGAAGTTGCTCCAACCGAAGATAAATCCGCAAGCAAACAAACGCATCCAACAAAGACAACAGCTTCAAAAGAAATACCACGATCGTGGCGCAAAAGAGCTCAGCCCGTTGCGGAAAGGAGAAGTGGTGAGACTACAGCCAACCCGAATCGGCGAAAAGAAATGGAAGAGAGGGATAGTTGTACGCAAAGTCGGGATAAGATCATATGAAGTCCAATGCAAAGGGTATACCTATACTAGAAACAGAAAATTCATCTGATGATCAAGGTTACCTGCAGAATTCGGTAGTGACAACGCAGATGAAGAGATGTCAGACATGTCCGAAGCGGAAGAGAACGTTTCTGTACCTACTGACAATGATCTGCCCCAAGAAAACCCTCAACCAGCACACTTAGAACGCAATGAAACAAGTACCGAAACAAGTTCTACAAGCAAAACACGTAGTGGACGGTTAGTTAAAAAACCTGACAGGCTAGGTATAGACACATAAGGGAACGCGGTATATATACGGTATATTTATAAAGAAAAAAACTTTCAGAGAAGAGGAGATGTTGGACATTTACTGTTGACATTAATATTTTAGTTATATTTGCTCGGACAGGGAAAACTGGGAACGAACGAAAAGGGCGCGAAAATAGTTGTAGGACACGGGATTTTAGAGATAGGGTATATACATGTTAGGAGTTTATATTATGCGAATTATACTATAAGAAATAAAACTATCAAAAGTTAATGAAAGTGAGAAGCAAATAACAGAGTGCTGCCACTCAATGGGTTAATAAGAAGCCATTTACATACAATAAGAAAACTTACCACAGCTCTTGACAGCATCATTATCTGAAGTACCTTTATCTGGAGTATCTTTCTCTTCATTCCCTGTACATGTAATAGAACATAAAACATTTAAATGTATTGGTATACAAATATTGAATGTTTTTATGAGTGCAATGGTAAGAATATTTTCATTTGGTGAAAGATGGAATGTTCCATTCAACTCAGCTGTTGCCTCGTTGAATGGAACATTCCATCTTTCACCGAATGAAAATATTCTTACCATTGCACTCATAAAAACATTCATTGATTGTACCAGTTATATTTGTTAATTAAATTTCTGTGAAGCAAATAATTATAGAGACAAGTCACCCCGACAAACATAAACTGGCAATAAGTTGAATAATATGAAAGGTTTGCTTCTAATTCATGGTGGATACTAATTGCATATCACTGTGTAAAGAAGATAGGAAAAACATTATGCAATAATTTTCTTTAGTTAAAGTGGAAACATTCCAAAGTGGAAACATTGTTGTTTTGTATGAACGTATGGCGAACGTTTTGAAAGCCAGTGTCTGAACACTTTTAACTCTTTCCCGACAACCGGTTTCGTATTACATTTCGATACAATTTTTCTAATATAAATATCTCGGCGAGTATTTACCCCCCTATTAAATAAATGCCACCATTGAAATCCTCACAATATAACCTTTCGAACGGGGGGTCAAGTGCCGTCAAAACATTACACAAACCGAAACAATCATATATTTATACTCGCCGCTTCGCCAAACATTCAAACGAGAAAAAGTTGAATATATTCTAAACTTTGGTGTCATTTCTTGAAAGGATATGTGTAAAATACTCTTTGTATTCAAGCGCTTTCGTGTAGAAAGTTTCGTATGTATACGCCGACTAGAAATATTTATTCTGAATTTTTCAAGGTATCGGGTTTTACTAGCACGCGCTTGTATTACGTAATACTTGGCCAATAAGGAGCTCCCTTTAGCCGGGATGACGTAAAACTCACGCGTATGGGTGCACTTTGACCTGTAGAATCCATTTCTGGCATTTCCAGAGTCACGCGATGCAAGCGTCGCATTGTTTTGACGTTTTTTCTTCGTATTTCCGGTTGGGATTAACGCATATTCGGAGCAGAAATACAAAATTCGGCACTAAATGTCGAATTTTAAAGATAGAAGCTTGAAAATAACACTATACGTGTTATTTTTAACTTCTTATTGCAGCAAGAACATCAGAATGAGCATACGTCCCAATGGAACGAAGTTATATTCGGCGAAAGGTATGTTTATAATTTGTCAGTAATATTGCGTAATTTGATCATATTTATTCATATACGAGCTCGTTTGACTTTCAAAGCTCATAAATCGCTATAATGTTGCCATTCACTAAATCTATCGATAGGAATGAGTAGCTATCGTTACACTGAATCGAATGGTGGTATTTTGGTCCACGTAGCATTTACCGAACTGAAGATATGAACCGCAAAAATGATAAATCATGAGTGATTTGTTTAATAGGGACCTGTCGGGAAAGAGTTAAGACTTTTAAATCATATTTTTTTTGTATATATTTTAAGTATTTTTGTTTATTATCATTAAAAGATAAAAGTCTAACACATGGCGCCCAACGTGGGGCACTGGCTTTAGGCGAACGAGCGAGGAATCGACGTAAACGGAATATATTTTGTGGAAAATATGGTTGACGAACGCGAAGAAACTTTAAAGCGACTGCGAGCAATATGCTCTGGGAATCGAGGGGTTGTAACGAAGTACAGCAAAGAAGCTACGGAATTGATTGGATCAGGGGACGATTCGGCGAAAGGAAGGTTGTGTACTATAGCGAGTTTGTTAGACGAAAAAATCGATCGATTGAAACAATTAGACAATGACATTTTGAAATTGTGTGACGTTGGTGACATTGAACGAGAAATCGAAGAATCCGAGGAGATTTTTTCCCGAGTAAGCGACGTGCGACGCGAAATTACGAAGTAGTCGACAAAACGATAAACCGGCGAAAATACCGGCTGTAACCGAAGAGTCGACAAAACAATAAACCGGCGAAAATACCGGCTGTAACCGAAGTAGCACAAGAAAACCCGCCGATTACAACGACCCATGGAGAAATTGTTGAGGAATCGAATATTAACGACGTGTCGATAGGCGGATTATCAACAAATTTATCGCAAAATACATCGCCTGGGAAAAGTACGCCGTCATTTTCGAGATCAAGCTCATCTTACCTAAATTTAAAGGGGACATAACAAATTATCGCACTTTTTGGGAGACGTTTGAAAGTGCAGTTCACAACAACGAGGAACTTACTACGATTGACAAGTTCAACTATTTGTTTTCTTTATTGGAGGGACAAGCTTGCCATTACCGAGGACAATTACCACGCAGCAGTTGACATTTTACAAGAGCGCTTCGGCAAAACGCAGCAAATAATTGCTGCGCATATGGACGAACTATTGAAAATATCTGCTTGTGATGGTGATAAATCAAAGCAATTAAGGTTTGTTTATGACAAGGTCAGTGTGAATGTGTGTGCATTAGAAGCTTTGGGGGTACAATCAGATCAGTATGGGAGCCTCCTTATCCCCGTAATTATGTCGAAGTTACCGAGTGATGTTCGCTTGCAAATAGCTAGAAAGACTGAGAAAGATGTGTGGGTAATGAAAGACTTATTGGAAATTATTAGAAGGGAAGTGGAAGCACGAGAACTGAGTGAGCAAGTCAAGGCAAATAGTGAGATCAAAAAACCTCCCCCATTTCCTCCAAAATTTCCCACAGCATCAGCTCTGACCGCCCAAGAAGCTACTGGCGTATCTATTAAGTGTGCATATTGTGGAAAGCAGCATTACTCGGCTTCATGCGAGACAGTGGTGCAATTAAGTGAACGGAAGGATATATTAAGACGAGCGGGCAGATGTTTTGTTTGTTTGCGTATTGGTCACCGTAGTAACCAGTGTTTTCCAACTCGTAAGTGTCGACGTTGTCAGGGAGCCCATCATCAATCGATATGTACCGAAAGTCCAAAATTTCCAGAGCACAAGAAGCCTGGGGCCGAGACCAAGCCCGATGAAAATGCACCTAAACCTGGTGGTTCAAATAGTAACACCATCACAGCCAATCAAATCTCAACAACTGCTACTCGAAGCAAGTGCAAGGTTTTCCTGCAAACCGCTACAACGTATGCATGTTCTCCAAATACTAGCTCTGTAGTACCCGTTAGAGTCTTGATGGATAGCGGCAGTCAACGAAGTTATGTAGCTGAATCATTGAAGCAGAAGTTGGGTCTTGTTCCTGATAAGACTGAGGTACTAAATCTAAATACCTTTGGTGACGACAAATTTCGAAAGCAACGATGTGACCAAGTACGACTGCGACTACAGGGTCAGACCAAGGACATTGAAATCTCGGCACTTTGCTTTCCCAAGATCGGTTCTCCACTGTCAATGACATTAGATATCGAGCGTTATCCACATCTAGATGGTTTAGTTCCGGCCGACCAAAGCCTACTTGACAATTCCGCCCCGGACATTGACATTTTGATTGGCTCTGATTATTATTTTGAAGTAATTATGGGAGAAATCCGACGAGGGGACAACGGTCCTGTTGCAGTGCAAAGTGAGTTTGGCTGGCTGATCTCAGGAAATGCTCAAGCATTGAACACCGGAAATAACGAGACACAGACAAATCTCATGTTAGAACGATCAGAACATACCTACCCTGCTGATCTCTTCATGAAAGAGAACGAAGATGAATTAACGAATGCTGTTCGAAAGTTTTGGAACACAGAGTCTGTTGGAATTATCGAGCCAGATGAATCAACCGAAAGTGAATTTCTGAGAGGAGTACAATTTAATGAAGTGAGCCAACGATATCAAGTGAGTCTACCGTGGAAAGAGGGATGTCTACCGATCGAAAGTGGTTTTTCAGCTTGTCTCAGTAGATTACGACAAACTCATTCTCGTTTGAAGAAGGACCCGGAACTTTTGAAAGAGTACTGTAATGTTATTAAGCAGCAGCAAGACCTGGGAATTATCGAGCGAATTGCCGAAAAACCCGGACACGATGAATCCGCGCATTACTTACCCCATCATGCGGTTGTGCGTCGCGAAAAGAGTACCACGAAGGTTCGAGTTGTGTTTGATGGGTCTGCCAAACATGCTGAATCGACATTTTCAATCAACGAATGTCTCGAAAAGGGTCCCAATTTGGTGCCTCATCTTTTCGATGTACTGGTCAAATTTCGAGGATATCCAATTGGAATTGCTGCCGACGTCGAAAAGGCTTTTCACCAGATTGAAATACATCCTGATGACCGAAAGATGCTTCGATTTTTATGGTTTGACGACATATTCAAAGAACATCCCGAGATTGTTCAATTTCAGTTTTGCCGCCTGGTGTTCGGGCTTACGCCGAGTCCGGCTATTTTGTCATCCCTTATACAGCATCATTTAGAAAAGTACGAACAGAAAGAGCCAATGGTCACCGCCTTGCTTCAAGATTCGTTTTATGTAGACGATTTTGTTGGCGGTTCTACACATGATGATCGGGCAATTGAAATTTACGAGAAGTCGAATGAAATCATGAAAGACGGTGGTTTCGGGCTGCGAAAGTGGACATCGAACTCGAGGGTGTTCCAAGAGAGAGTTGCCGCCGAAGAAAAGCAAATCAAACCGTGTGAAGAAGCGATAAAGATTGTGAAACCCCTCGGGAGCGAGCGTACTGTCGAGATAATTGAAAAATACGTAGAATCGGGCGAAGAAAACGAAAGCGGGTTAATGCCCTCTTCAAGCAAGTTTTATCGAGATATTACAGAACCAGCCACATTGGAAGACCAGTCGGTTTCTGACCCATCGACAGAAGATGAACATTCTTCCGTTAAGATCCTAGGAATACCCTGGAACACTGAAAGCGATGAATTCGAGTATGACTTAACTAAACTGATAGACTTTGTCAAAACGCTTCCATCGACAAAGCGCGCCGTGCTACGATTATCTGCCAAGATTTTCGACCCGTTAGGTCTTCTAGCTCCGTTTACTATCGTAATGAAGTTGTTGTTTCAAGAGTTATGCATCGATGGTACGAACTGGGACGATCCGTTAGTTGGAAAGTTATTAGATTCTTGGAACCAAATTATTAACGATCTTTATGCCATGAGAACCATTAGAGTATCACGATGTTACTTCACTTACGCAAACAACGATAGCTTGTCGTATGAACTTCACAGGTTTTGTGACGCTTCGTCCAAAGCATACGCCGCGGTAGTATATTTACGGACAGTGCATTGCAATAAGAAAACCGAAGTTTCCCTAGTCGCATCGAAAACAAGAGTCGCTCCTATTAAACGTCAGTCAATTCCGCGTCTTGAGCTCCTAGGTGCTACCATCCTCGCACGTTTAGTAAGTTCGGTGCAAAGGGCTATTTCAGCTTTGCCCCTTGTTCCCAAAGTTTTTCTGTGGACTGATTCCCGTACTGTGTTATGTTGGGTTAGAAACCACAAGGCGTGGAAACCGTACGTACAACACCGTGTTAGTGAAATACGAAAGCTTACCGACATAGAATCCTGGAAGTTTTGCCCGGGAGAAAAGAATCCCGCCGACCTACCCTCCCGTGGAATTCGTGGAGCAGATCTATTTGAGAATGAAACTTGGTGGAATGGAGCAGAATTTCTTCAGTTCTCGAAGGAAATGTGGCCATCTGAACCAGGAACAACCGAAATCGAGGAGAACGAGGCCAACGGTGAAATGATGAAACCAAAGACACCGCCTTCGATTACGAGATCATTGAACAGTATATCGAAAACGGTTTTGCCACCGAATGTTGAAGCGACCATTGACTGTAAACGCTACAGCAGCCGTACGAGGTTGTTACGAGTTACAGCGTGGGTAAAGCGATTCATCAACAACGCGAGAAGGCGTCGTTCAGCATCAGATCTACTCACCGCCGACGAATTGAAAACAGCAGAAAAACTCTGGATAAAATCGATCCAAGCGAGCAGTTACAAGGACGAAGAGCAATATCTGTCTCAGGTCAACAAAAAAGAGCCTCTATTAGTCAAGCAGTTGGGGTTGTTTCAAGATCAAGAAAACATTATTCGTTGCCATGGTCGAATTGGTAAATCGTCATTGTCGTTGTCAGAGAAACAGCCGATACTCCTTCCTCCGAAACACCATTTTACCGACCTGATTATCCTGGATCATCACGAGACTGTTCATCATAACGGAATCAAGGAAACCTTGAACAGCATCAGAGAGAAATATTGGATTGTAAGGGGACGGGAAGCAGTGAAACGTATAGTAAGACGATGCGTGCTCTGCAAAAAAGTTGGAAGGGATGTCATTTAATATCCCCAAATTTGCACCCCTACCACCGAGTCGAGTTAGTGATGCACCCCCCTTTACAAATACCGGAGTTGATTCGAAGTCGGGACAACGTGGTGAGAGCAGCGAAGGTTCGTGTTGTCAACAGCGATGAGGGAAGATCGATTGTGTTACGACGACCCATACAGCACCTAATACCGTTAGAGTTACCTCCTACATCCGAGAAAAAAGATCAAGTATCCGAAGTCGAAGAAACTCAACTTGTAAAGCAACCGGATCTCGTTGTTCCAGCCTCCAGGAATGATGCAAGACCGAGAAGAAACGCTGCTATTATTGGAGAAATGTTACAAAAAGCGAATAAACATTGAACGCTATAATTTTCATATTGTGTTATTATATCATTTATGTACCATAAATAATACCCCTCGGGAGTGTAAAGAAGATAGGAAAAACATTACGCAATAATTTTCTTTAGTTAAAGTGGAAACATTCCAAAGTGGAAACATTGTTGTTTTGTACGAACGTATGGCGAACGTTTTGAAAGCCAGTGTCTGAACACTTTTAAGACTTTTAAATCATATTTTTTTGGTATATATTTTAAGTATTTTTGTTTATTATCATTAAAAGATAAAAGTCTAACACACACTGTGAATGACATCATTTTACATCCAATCAATTAAAAACAGAATACTGAAGATAAACATGAGCAGGTCATCTTTTAAGAAATTACAACGACTATGAGAAAGCAGGCAGATATAGCTTTTTGAACAAGGATCAAAGGGGCCCAATCAATGATGCCAATTAAATTGCTTCACTTATACAATAGTTCAGTACCAATCGAGGACTCCACCCTCTCCCTCCCCCTTTCTCACTTCTTGAAATTTTCCAAAACAGAATCAAACAGAGGGAATTTGCACCTGAAATTTGCATTGATAATCTGAGTAGCCTGTTCATTTACTTACTTCTGTACACCTCAATTTCTTTGTGATACACCTCATTGTAAGTTTCAGAAAACCCACTGAAGGATACCCAGGAATGATTACTAGTATATTAAAAATAATAATTACATTAAATAACAAAAAGTAAGCTGTAAAAACTGAAAAATAGGGAGAACACAGGGCAAAGTATTGTTTTAATTTGTGAGTTGACAACCTCGGTATTAGTTGGATACTAATGTATCAGTCAATTCCAGGTGCGACCCCCATTTGTATTTACAACGAAAAACTATCTGCAATAAAAGCAAAGTGTGTCACAGCTTTTCGTCAATGTTTTCATCCGAAGTGAGCACGGTAGTTTTCCTTGTTTTGTTTTTTAAATGAACAGAGGTATAAATATAATTGTTAAAACACATGTAATTAATTTAATATGATGTATGTAGACCTACAGTGATGACATCCACTACAGTGATGACATGTTGTCAGGTATTTGTGGGTTACTAAGTATTAAGCAAAAAAATGAAATTGCACAAGAAGTCATACCTTAAAGATGGAATCCACATGTACAAATCAACATGCATGTATGTGCAATTGGTGACCTCCACTACAGTGATGTTATCAGCCACATGTTTTGGATAGTATCTGGACCCATCCTTGCTGGAATATTTGGTGATACCATATTTAATGTCACAATGTTTGCATTCGAGTGTCACTTTCGATACAGCAACTGGACCACTCATGCCATATAATCTTGCACTTGATGGTGAATTGTGCATCGTCAGGCCGCCGTCACAACTCAGACAGGAATTTACAGGCGGAGATAAAAACATGGATGCCAACAGACCGCCGCTGGCTTTCTGAAATGCACCAAAAATGTGCTCCTTGTTTAGCGAATTCGAAGCAATGAATTGACGACAGTGGCTTTCAAAAAAGGTTAAATATGAGTCGAGATCTTTCTTCGTCATAGTAGCAAACGGCAAAGGTTGCGATTTCGACAACACTTGATGGATGAGCGCTGTGCGACGTAGCCCAACTGCACAACCCCGAGGTTGCGACATGATATTGTTTGGTACAAAACACACAGCATTTCGCAAAGCTACTACTCCGTTTGTTGTGAGCTTCGTCGCCAACAAAACTATCGCTTCTTCTTCGTCAAGACCGACATGAAGGAAATCCGACAAGCATGTATCGCGCAAAGCATGGAAATGATTTTTGACGCTTGCAATTTTTGCTTGGTTTTCGGAACAGCGGCGTTGTACGTTCTCCATCGTAAACGGGTTCGCTTTCTTTCTTTTTTTTTCCATTCGGAAAGCTTTTTAACACAATATATATGTATATGTATATTATATAGCTTTTAAACTAGTGAATAAACGAACAAAACGTGGTCGAAACTCGGGTTACTCGATAATATAAGATACTTGAAGTCTTGAAATTTGAGAATAATATAATAACCGGAAACGCTGCAGGGCGAAGACCACTACATTCATTAGTCCCCTAGGAATAAACATGAAAGTTAAAATTTCTTGTCCTATATTAGGCATCATATGGCCACTCTATATTTATATATATTTATTAATTTCAATGCAAACTACGTATTTATTAATGTCAGGCAAGCTTTCCCTAGATAAGCCAAAAAATTGCCATTTCTTTTCTTGAAATTAAATATTGTTTATATGAACAATATCCTGATTATGGTAAACTATGTACCGGTACCAGATAATATAAATTCCTGCCTGCTCAAATCTAGGAAGTGTGGGGGGCCATTGGGCAAAGCAGGGTCACTGAGGACCTGTTTATATGATCCCGTCTAGATGGGACATTTTCATCCCGCCCAGACAGGAAATTCGCCCAGTGTTTATGTGGGCAAAATACAGTGCTGGGATGAAGCCATTTAAGTGCTTGATGTCATATTTTTGTTGTGGACATTCATTCCACATCGAATGCATCCTGCCCAACATCAGCGATTGCCCAGTTTGTCAAGCAACAACGTTGGCAAATGTTGAAGCTCTTGGAAGGTCTTGGAAAGACAGCAAATATTAATGCTGTTTTTCCGGCGACCCACTTTGAAGAGGGCTAAAGCGACGAAGAAAGTGAGGCAGCCATTGACGATTGACGACGGACCAGAACGAAACCCTCATGAACAGTTTGTTAGCAAAAATAAGCCTTTTGCAAAGGTCTGACAATCGCCATTTTGCCAACCAGATATGTAATTAGTGTTTATGAATTATGAGTCATGCGATTCTGTCCTGGAACGTTGTGACGTATTTCCGATGCGAGATGAGATCAGATAGGTAGTATTTAAAAACATGTTGGCTGTGGTGTGAGGAAAATAAGTTTAAACTGCCAAATCTACCAATTTTTTTTATGTGTGTGTTAAGATATTGCAAGTGAGAGTCTGCTATTTTACGCGCATTTAAACACTGTTATTCAAACATAAATATTTCGTGTTCTAGATCGAATTTAAAAAATCCCCCGAGGAAATTAAAGAAGAAAGCATGCTTTATCAGAATTTGTCAGTTTTGGAGTAAGAAGTTTAATATCGAATGTCACGGAGGGCATAGAACAAGGTGTTATTCTCTCACTCCTTTTGTTTATATGTTTCGAATTTCAGGCATTCTGATTGGTCAAGGACGCAAAATGTAAACAAACACGCTGATTGGCTAACATTATTTGCCCTTGTTCATCTATTGACCTCTATCACCAAATTTTAAAATTAAATTCACTGAATGATTTTGAAGTTTTCTAGATTATTGAAAAGAACTTTATAGGTACAAGAAATGGGGCAAAAACAGTTGAATTAAGCAAGATGCAAGTAATAATGAACAAGACCGGGTCACTGGATGGTATTTCAGCACACTGGTGGACATGCAACCTAATATCTGTATAGTTTTACACTGTACTGCAGGCCTTAAAATATCGGTCAGTAGTGCCGTCCGCCAAAATGTCCGGTACCTTTCATAATGGGTCGGACATTTTTAATATTATGTCCGATGGCCTTATGTTTAGTTTGGCGCGAAAATGTATTCGTTTAAGATCGTAACAACGCTAAATTTTGGGCAGTTATGCATTGATACTTTTGTATTTTCAATCCAAAATGGACTTTGCTTGCCAAAACAGAAGTAAGACAATAACAATTCGAGAAATTCTAAAAACTAAAAGTTGGCGCGTAAGAAGCAAATCGTATGCCGCTTAGAAGTGCTGCAAGGATTCATTGCCCACTTAATCTAAATTCATCGTTAAAATTTGGAATACGAAATGAAGAATGGATCATGTCAGTCCATAATCTATAAATTATATATGTTAATCAATAATGTGAAGACTTTTTACAAATGTAATACGGCCCAGCAAGCCTTTTTTGTTTTTCTCAAACACAAAGTTATTGTTCACTATTGTTCATCTTCTTAGAGAGTACATTGTAGTTCAGTTTAATTATAGTTCCTTTGATCACTATAGTTCATCTTCTTAGAGAGTTCATTGTAGTTCAGTTTAATTATAGTTTCTTATGGTTCCTCCTCAGAATCAGAGAATAAACTCTGACTTTCGGTTTCTTCTGTACTTTCTTCCTGCACGTCTTCGTCTTCTTTATCACTTTCATGGTTTTCTTTTTCTGCAGTCTCGCTGTCGCTTTCGTCTGACGACATAGTCGAAAGCCTTTTGTGTGATTTGCGTGCCGTATATGTTCGCTTTTGTTTCTCATCGTGTGGCCGCCGTTGTTTCGCCGAATTCCATAATTCAATGGCGGGCAGTGGGTCATACTCCTCCCATGTCGGGCCTTCTTCCATGATGCGTAGAATGTTTTCCAACCTCTGAAGGGAAAGGGAACAACGGAAATTTGTTTTCACGCGCTTTAATTTGGAGAACATTCTCTCGAGCTTGGCGTTAGATACAGGGATAGTAAACAACAGTTCGACTAAGATAAGCGCATCTTTCCATCCTTTACTCCTTGGTGCAGAAAATATCTTACGCCATGTGATAAGATATGATTGGCCGGTCACCCCGATCGTTTCAACAGCAAAGTCGACGATCTCATGCCATTGGTTAAGTAGGTCGGGAACAGTCACTGACATACCGCCAGACTTAAGTGGAACTTCGAACTTGTCATACACTGCAAAAATGGCGTCTTCGGCAAATTCGTTGTCGTCTTTCCATCCCTCGCAATCAAGAATTTGTACAACGGCGTCGAGTATCTCTTGGCCTTCATCCTCTTGTTCAAGTCGATTAGTCAAGCATTGTCGAATCTTCTCCGAGTACTCGTTCTTTTTGCTTTCAACAGAAACCTTATGTCTCTCGAATGATGAGAGTTCGACGTTTTGATAGAAAAACTGAGCATCCACTTCCTTAATTTTTGAGAGAAAGTTTCTAACATTCGGTAGCTTTTCGAACGCCTTTTTCTCAAATTGTGCCAAACGTTCCCTGGCTTTGTTCAATGCTCTCGCGGTCTGCACTGGATCTATTTTCTCCTTCTGAAATGTCAATGATAGAATCGACGGTATAGTTAATATATCAATAAACAAGGCAAGTAATAGTGGTATTCTGGAGCTCTTCCAACGTTTAAGGTAACCTTTCAGCTTGGCTTTGTCTTTGCTTGTAATGGTTTCATCTTCTGTCATGGTTTCCAGATGCTGAATGTAAAGACCCCATTTGTCTAAACACATCTTCATTGCAGCCAACTTGTGAGAAATCCATCTCGACCCCGATGATTTCTTCGGCTTTATTCCTCCTTCGTCAAACTCCATGGTTTCTTTGTAAAGATCGTGTAGTTCCTTAAGTTGACGCACTTTCTTTGGCGCTTTCTTATAAAGGAGATACATCTTCAACAGCATATCATCAACATCCTGAAACTCCGTGGTCTTTAATGCGTCACTGAGTGCCAACTCGAGACGATGAGCGACGCACCATATGAACACCATCCATGGGGATTTCTCTTGAAGTCGGGTCATGATGCTGTTGTTACATCCACGGTTAACGCTAGCCCCATCCGATGTGAAACCAACCAACTTTTTGTGATATGGTAAAATACCAACCGAGGTTAATGAAGATGAAATAGACTCTTCAACGTCGTTAAAACTTTCTTCAATAGCGTCGGTTATTCCGCCTGCATTTCCATATTTTACCTGGAACAAAAATTTGTTATTAAAACTTAACAAATAACGTTTGTTTCATTAGAGAAAATTGAAAATTATACCCATGGACAAATGTATCATTTGACAATGTACAAACAAATTACCTGTTTCACACTTAAGAATGAAAGCTTTACTTCCACGGAATCTGATCCAACAGGTTGTGGATCAAAATGAAGACAGTAGATTACCTAGAAATAAGGTGCAGAATCCAAAGTATATATACCCATTGAAAATTAAGGAGTCGATTTAATACATGGGGAGTTTTCAGCGCAGGCTGAGTTTTTGCCCAGTTAACCGAGCTGAAATTTCAACCCGGCCTAAGGCTAAGGATAAAATCCTATAAAAATACAGTGTGCGATTACATGACATTTATTCATCTACAATTCAGCAATTTTAGCCCGGGTTGAAAAAAACAAACAATCGTTTAGATGGCTTTATTTTGCATGTTTGTTTCAACATTACTTTATAATAACTACAGTCTACAGTTTAGTTACAATTGCATTTCGTCTGAAATGCAAATTCGTCGCCGAGTTATATGTTGCGAGATAAGTTGAATATACGTCGCATAAAAATGTGCAACATAACGCGACTTCGAGTTATTTTATTTTATATAAATAACTCGAAGACGCGTTTTTTTCGGATTATCCGTCTGAGTTGGACGAAGTATAACGCGATAATACTGCTATATTTTGATTACTGTAGCTTTTTTGGACTAACTGCAGCGAATATCTGCGCGACAAAATGCAGAAAATGCGAAACAGGGTTGCAAGGGTCATCACTGGCAGACCATATGAAATAGCAACAAAAGAAATATTTAAGGAATTAAATTGGCAACCTTTAGCCGATCGATGGGAGAAAAATAAGTTAGTGGTTCTGTATAAAGTGAAAAATAGTGAGCTACCAGAAAGTATGAACCAATTTAGTGTTCGAAATCGCTAATAATCAAAACTACAATTTACGCGGCAAGAGTAATATTTTCTTTTACAAAAACCAAAAACAAATTACATGAAAAAAAGTCTCAGTTATAATGGAGCAATAGCGTGGAACAATTTGTCAAATAATGTAAAAGCAACAAATATGTCAATTGGCCAATTTATGCCTATGCTTATTTCTGAAAGTTGCAAGATTGGGGCGTATCCTATTAGAGCATTTTTTATGGCGTGTCACGCTGGTGCAAACGACTGTATCTGCAGACTTGTTTGTTTACGTTTTAAAAGTCCAGGTTCCACGAGAAATCGTTCTTGTTTCAAGGCAAACTATTCAAAGTTTGCTATAATGAACACGGTCATTGGTTTACGAACAATTGTCAATTTCCAGTGAAACCGGGACCGTTTAAAACGTAAACAAAAAGGGAAAAGTCGCACAACGAACTTCCGCACCCCGTTTTGAAAAAGGAACAAAGCTTATATTATACCTCGTTTTCTACGGTAGTGGTATCCATGGATCCATCACATAATACACTGTAAAATTTGGCTTTTGCTAAATCGGCATTCAGTTGGTGTTTAAGTTCTTGCCCCATAAAGTCTATGAAAGTACCCACCGATGGATCTGTAAGGTATTTCGTACCGATTTCAACTCCATGTTTAGATTCCAGGTTCAGAATGTTTTTGCATGTACTGATGGGTAATTCTTCCTTGACCACGAAATATGCGGTCTCGAACTTAGTTTTAGTTTTTCTTAACGTAGATGGATCCATTTTATTGTGATTTTGTAACCCGGACACTACATCAGTATTTCCTTTGTCGCAGGATTTTGCAATTTTTTTTGCGCGCTGTTCGATTTCTACTCCACTGGCCTTCAGAAAATTACCATGAGCCACGGTGTGAGGATGTTGTGGATCACCATTGATATTCGTTGCGTGATCTTTTACTGCTGAAACTCTGTAATTCGTTGAACCTTTGATATAAATGTCTGAGTAATTGGGCAAGTTCTTGATTTTGTCTTCAAACATGATACAAAATTTACATTTAAGATTCCTTGCCTTTCCTTCAGCATCAACATCGTATGTTAACCATTCTGCTGCCGAATATTCTGATAAATCGGACTTCCACTTTTCTACGGTAGACGTTTTGACTGTTCTAACTTCTTTTGAACTTGAGGCACTAACATTGCCATGTTGTTTGGGGTTTCTTCTTGCTTTCGTAAAAGAACTCGACGACGATGTTGAGGGCGTCTTGTTTGATTTGCTGAACATCGAAGATATGGTTTTCTGTACTTTTCGGGGAGGTTCAGATGTTGATGCCGATGGAGGTTTAGTACACTTCTTGCAAACACTTACTCTTTTCGCTTCTTCATTATAACCTTTAGTGCCAGGATTAGCTGGCGAGGAACAAACGTTACAAACTACAACATTGCAGGACAAACAACTATACTTTGTACTCCTTTCTTTGCAAAAGGAGCACAGCGGTTCTTCATCTTTAGAGCTCATTCTCTCGGTAAAAAAACCCTGTCCATCGAACCTGTTTCTGAAATTCAGTTTTTTCAAATTTAAAAAGAAATGCGACTTTTTTCGAGTAAAAGGGCACACGAAAAGTAATAAATTATTTAGCGTGTTTTTATAAAAGCTATAGGAAGCCAATTAACTGTTGTTTATATGACTTCAAAGATGCCGCTGCTGCGCTGCAGGAAGCTGTCAAAACAGTACTATAATTAGAACAAAATTGTAGTTATTTTGACGGCTTCTTGGTCTTGGATTTTCTCATTTTATAATCTATAATACTATATAAACACGACTCAAATTCATAGTTTCGTACTGCTAACCAACCTGTCACGCTTAGCGGGCCATATAGAACAATTCTGATAAACATTTACAGGGTACATTTACTTAAAATTTGGTCGGACATCAACTACACTTCGGTCGGACAAACAATAAACCTCACTTTTCATTCGGTCGGACAGAATGTCCGGTGGTTTTCTCTTTACGTCGGACAATTTCACGAATGGGTCGGACAATGTCCGTGACCGACCGATATTTTAAGGCCTGGTACTGGAAAAATAATGTCAAGGAATTTGTAGAGATTCGGAATGAAAACTCCATATGGTTTATTCACCAGCATGCATGAATCATTTTATGTTATGAATATTTTTTAAAAATTATTCTCACTTTAGATAATTATATATTAATTTTCAATATCATAAATGAATATGTAGTTTACTCTGTAGCTTTTGATTATACAAGTTATAATTATATATCAGCAAATAATGACTGGTCTCTCTGAAATCCATGTATAGAAAGGTTCAAATTTGACTTCCACTTGGCAGTTGCATCCGATTGTTTGATTGGATAAATGAAACTTATCTGGTTAATAGTTAATGATAGCAATAGCAGTAGCTAGTGGAAGTCAAATCTGATCTCTCTATTATTTTGTGAAGATTTTCTCTAGTCACTTCAATCCAGGGTTGCCCATGCAACTTGATTAGCACAGCTAGCTCTTCAAGTTGGAGGTCCAATTCTTAGGATTCTGCAAATTAATTCTAGAAAACTGGCTTTGGTTTGGGCTAAGCAAAAATTATCACACTGTTTACAGATTTAATTATCATGCTGATTTGGTTGTTTAACAGTTAAAGTCCAGGCTGCATGTTTTTTTTGTCCTGCATATGGCAGATGGGACAGTTCAGTTTTCAAGTGTTTATGTGGGGAATTAATATTAATCCTGGCTTCTGAATGAAGGTCTTGCCTGCTTTATGCGAGAGTGCAGGCTCTATACGAGATTCCTATTGCTACACAGCATGATCTCAGGGCTCTTCCTCTGAAACAACACTTGGTTGCGATATCCAGAGCTGCATAATATAGTGGACCGTGGGACCATTGGTCCCAGAAAACTTTTGAGGTTGGCAGAAAAAATGGAGGGTAAAACTTAATGGATAAAAAATCCTCTATGCAGTTGTTATAATTGATTTCATCTGCTGTATTAGCTACTTCTGAAAATACCACTCGAGTTATATATGAATACAACTCATTTAACAACTACAGTATGTAGATTAAAAAGTCTACGACTGTGGTGATTTCTTACAATGTAGTAAAAAATCCAAGCAATATGTTTCAATACACAACACCTTCTGCCTTTCCCATTAAGTTGATATTCATAACATATATATTAAAATTAATAAGAATCATAAATCGCAGACAGTTCCCAGTGGTCACTTTCATCATTCATTAAAATGTAAATGTTTGTTGTTAAATTAAAATATAAAGAATATTTATTCTGTAGCCATGTTTAAATACGTCTACTCTGCTGGCAGTGGTTTTGGAGCTGAGTAGAAACCACTCCGAGCAAACGAACGACTTTCTATCAAGCATGTGCAAAGATCATGTGGTGGGACGTTCGTCACTAATTTGACTTCATTTCCTGTAGTTTGACAGTTTTTTATCTCTATGTAAACAAGCGTGGCATAGTATTGTTTTATTTGTTGTCTGTCAGTTTTAATCGAACGACTTTTTATTCTACATGCAGTTAACAATTTATGTATCGGTTTTAGTATCGTTATTGTCAGCACTAAAATATTTTGAAATCTGTGTCTCACCCAACCTCGTCCCCAGGGCCTTTGAGCTGACTTCGTGCTGGAGAAGGCCCTGGCATCGGCTGACACTTTACACCCCAAAATTTGGGGTGTGAATTAATTAAGACCACTTAATTTCAATGCGCAAAATTGTTTTATTCTTCAAAATTTCCTATACTTGCTGCTCCAAGACAAGGTAAATGTTATATATTTTTAACCCGCGAGAAATAAGCTATCGGAAAATGTTTGAATCAAATTTATACGATCAGAAATTTAGAAGCTACGAGTCAATTTGGCAGCCGCTAGACTACAATTTAATTGTTTACAACATGGCAACAACATTACAAATCTTATGTAAGCTCATCCAATTTTTGTTGTAGAGACTCTGTTTGCTGATCTTTCGAAAGAAAATCTTCTAAGGATTTCAAAAATATATAATGTGTCTGGTGTTAAGGTAGAAAATAATTTTTAAATGAAGAAAAGTGAATGGACTATGCACGTCAGTCGAGACATATTAAAAATTTAGTCTAGAATGTGACCATCAAATTTCGTCGGTAAATTTGGTGAAAACTTGCTCAAACCTTTACATACTTTATATAATCTGTATCGCTATACAACCGGGAGTTCAAATATGTTTGAATGAGGTATATTGGTTGAGTATTTTAAAAATTATCCAAAGTTTTGTGCTGAGGATTTCAAAATATTTTAATACATAAACAATTAAATTGTAGTCTAGCGGCTGCCAAATTGACTCGTAGCTTCTAAATTTCTGATCGTATAAATTTGATTCAAACATTTTCCGATAGCTTATTTCTCGCGAATTAAAAATATATAACATTTACCTTGTCTTGGAGCAGCAAGTATAGGAAATTTTGAAGAATAAAACAATTTCGCGCATTGAAATTAAGTGGTCTTAATTAATTCACACCCCAAATTTTGGGGTGTAAAGTGTCAGCCGATGCCAGGGCCTTCTCCAGCACGAAGTCAGCTCAAAGGCCCTGGGGACGAGGTTGTGTCTCACCCTACAGCTACAAATTGTGCATTTGAATTTCTGTTAATCTTTTTAAATTTTTGTATTTATCCAATCAATATCAATTTTTAAAATTCGGTCTGCAAACTTTATTTGTGTTACTTAAACGTTGGAGATTGTGTTAAGGTTTTCGAAAAATTCCAATTTCCAAAGTTTCCAAATAATATAATAACGTTTCCAATAACTGTTGATTTTGACAATTATTGCAATTTTTGATTGTTGTGACCTCGACTGCTACAAATGTCAACTGATCAAAGATTGTTGTGAATGATTGTTGTGTGTAAATTTATACTTACTCTGTTGAACTCTAATGTATAATTTCAAACATGTTATTCAATATTTTTGTGAAGTTACAATATTTTTGTGAAGTTACAATATTTTGTAAAAGCTAGTATTTATATTATAGCGTGGTTACTATATTTAGAGAATGATCGTGTTGTTTTTGTACAACTGGCTTGCATTTTACCAGCAGTGCCAAGCAGTTACCCATGCACACAACAACAAAAACTTGTCAAACTTGTTTTACCAGTTTCTCATTTAATGTATCCGTCCGCGAATCTGGACGGCAGCTACATGAGACGATCATTCGTTTGCTCACAGTGGTTTCTCCTCAGCTCAGCTAGAAACCACTGCTAGCAAGGTAAAATATGCCTATTTTGGTTTCAAATCTAATGAAATGATGCGTAGAATACACTGAATTTTGTTTCGTGATCAAATTTAAACATAAGATTCCCAGTGTTTGCGTGCAGAAAATATTTTTATTGGCTTTTTGGTCCCAGAAAATAAAATATTTTATGCAGCCCTGGCGATATCATCCAGCAAATGCAAAAATGCACTACCACCGCAGTACCATGGCCGAGGATCATTTGTCATATGTTCATCGACTATGTTAACCCATTGAGTGGCGGCATGCACTGTCCACCTGACGAGTAAAATTGTCTGGCATTAGACAGAGTAAACTAACAAAGTATGGTGCATTGCCACTTAAAGGGTTAAAAACAAATACCACAGCACAATACTTTTACACAATACAACAACAATTCTTTTATATATTTAATGACTTCATATTTACATATTGGTGAAATATCAAATGAATGTCCATATATAATACTATTAGGGATGTCCATGAACTTGTCTAGCCCTGGGTACAAGGCCTAGTAAAGGTTGTGTGTGATGTTGCTCTGAGTGTATATCCACACCGGGCAGGCTTGAAAAATATGGCCGGCCATGGTGGGATTCGAACCTACGACCTTTGGAATACTAGCCCAATGCTCTGCCAACTGAGCTACACTGTCAGGACGGTTCGAGTATGCGATATTTCGGAACTGAGTCTAGTTCCTTCGATATCAGTATAATCTAATGATCATGAAATTTGCTGTGTTGGTGTAATGTACTCAGGTGAATAAGATGCTTGTGTGATGTTACTCTGAGTGTATATCCACACCGGGCAGGCTTGAAAAATATAAGAATTGTAATAAATGTAAGAATTTCATGATTATTAGATTATACTGATATCGAAGGAACTAGACTCAGTTCCGAAATATCGCATACTCGAACCATCCTGACCACGTAGCTCAGTTGGCAAAGCATTGGGCTAGTATTCCTAAGGTCATAGGTTCAAATCCCACCGTGGCCGGGCATATTTTTCAAGCCTGCCCGGTGTGGATATACACTCAGATTAACATCACACAAGCATCTTATTCACCTGAGTACATTACACCAACACAGCAAATTTCATGATTATTAGATTATACTGATATGGAAGGAACTAGACTCAGTTCTGAAATATTGCATACTCAAACCGTCCTGACCGCATAGCTCAGTTGGCAGAGCATTGGGCTAGTATTCCAAAGGTCGTAGGTTCGAATCCCACTGTGGCCGGGCATATTTTTGAAGCTTGCCCAGTGTGGATATACACTCAGAGTAACATCACATAAGCATCTTATTCACCTGAGTACATTACACCAACACGACAAATATCATGATTATTAGATTACACTGATATCGAAGGAACTAGACTCCGTTCCAAAATATCGCATCTCGAACAGACCTGACGACGTAGCTCAGTTGGTAGAGCATTGGGCTAGTATTGCAAAGGTCGTAGGTGCGAATCCCACCATGGCCAGGCATATTTTTCAAGCCTGCCCGGTGTGGATATACATTCAGAGTAACATCACACAAGCATCAATGAAATAAACTGCTTGATGCACAGTAGATTTTATAATCTTAAATATAGTTACATTCATTATTGTATGAATACCTCTATTGGTATAATAAAATATTACTTTTGACTTTGTGTAATAGTGTTTTCTAATTCTTCGACTCATGTCAAATGCACCATATTAAACTTTTCTGCAAAAATAAACGAAATTTGGAAGTACTCTCAGGAATTGAAAACATGATAAACTCTCAATTTTAGCTTTTTGAGTTTAGTGGTTACTGTAAATGTTTTTTCAAAAAAACATGTCCAATTTAAAAAACATTTTTGGAGACCTGTGGCATAGAGTTTCTACCGTTTTTGGTGCCAATTTTAATTAAATTGAATTAAACTCAGCAAATTTCACAGCAATGGGAAAAGTTAGAGATCCTCAGTGTTGTGCTTTCGGATGTTCCAAACGTAAAAAAGTCGGTCCTGATTCAAAAAGTATAAGAAGTGATAGTGAAGGGTCAAGTGACAAAGAATCAAAACTCAAAAGAAAACTTCCCAGGACATTTCATCAAAACTCCATATAGCGATGTCTACACGGTAACAGAATGGGTGTCTTGACTTCAGTAGGTAAATCTGAGTTATCGAGTCGTCCTTGGCATCTGATCAACTCATGTTCATCAAGAAATAAGTTGAGTTGATTTATAAGCTGATTTTTCTCTTTCTTCGATTTCAAGAGCTTAAACTCCGTTTCAAACACAGCCGATTGTATGCTCTTTAACCATAACATTTCTGCTTCTAACAACTCCTTTGCGTTGATTTCCACTGGCTCCATCGTACGAGCTCTCTCTTCGAGTTTCAGGTGTTTCACGAATTTCAGAACTAATGCTGTTACTCGTAATAGTTTTGTTTTAGAGCTGTAACGGTTACAGTCTATAATCGCTTCAAGATTAACGTTGGACACATCGTCTTTCTCAATTGTTCGGGGTGCGGAAGAGGCTAGTGCATGGGTCTGTTTAACAGGATTCTTCACAACTTCGTCTTTAGTAAACTCTGTTTCCTTGCTTTCTGCCGTTTGCGGCCAATCAGCTTCGGGCTTGTAAAGAAATTCAGGGCCCTTCATCGGATTTCGTTTGTTAGTTCCGATGCATTTAATCCACAAGATGGAAGATTAGCAGGGTTTTGCTTACCCGGACAATGTCGCCACAACTCTTGGTTGGTCAACTCACGAATTTCGTTTACTCGGCTCATCACGTACTGCTTCCATGGCTTGTTATTTTTTATCCCATACAAAACCGTCATTGAATCGATCCAATAAATTATCATCACATCTTATGACAAGTTCAAGGCGTTCTTTACATTCGCAGCGAGTCGTACAAGAATGTTTGCACCGAGTAATTCGAGTCTTGGGATGCTTTGCTTCTGCAACGGAGCGACTCTCGTTTTTGCCGTCACTAAATTCACATCGATATGACCATCAGAGTAACTGGATCGAATATAAACAGCAGCAGCATACGCTGCCTTAGATGCATCACTGAAGCAATGCAGTTGTATTGTCTTCGATAGACTGTTATCTTGAAAGTAACATCGCGGTACATGAACATTGTTCAAACGCTCTAGCTCGGAGATTAAAGTGTTCCATAAATTTAAATGTTCGCCGATTAACTCAAAATCCCAATTGACATTTTCAATGCAAAGGATTTGGAACAGCACCTTCCAACGTATAATAAACAGACTTAGAAATCCAAGAGGGTCGAATATCTTGCCAATTACCTTCAATAACGATCTTTTCGCGCTTCTTCAACAAGGTCGGTAAATTTGAACTCTAGCTCGTCAGACGATTTATTCCAAATAGTACCCAATACCTTAACGCTGCCATTGGTAACACCGATAGATTTACATGTTACTGATTCTGAATAAGATTGATCATCTTCGACAACATTGACACTCGAATGTTTTGGAGCAGTCTTCGTATGGATGTCCGTTTCCGGTAACTTTTCTTGAACACTGGAGGAACTCGTATTCCACTTTCGAAGGTTAAAGGCGCCCCGTTTCATAACTGTTTTGGCACTGTTTGTCAGGTCAAGCACTTCCTTTTCGTCATCGGCACCTGAAATAAAATCATCGACGTAGAACGAATTCTTTAGGATTTCGATCAGTTCAGGATTAACGTCTTTCTGCGTATCAAGATGATGGCGTATAGTTGATCCTAAGATTACTGGAGACTGTCGTAATCCAAATACTAATCTCGTGAATCTCAACTGTAAGATCTCCGAGTTCAAGTCTGCAGGGTCCTTCAACCATAAGAAGCGTAACATATCTCGATCGGGTTCATTTACAGCGACCATTAAAAACGCCTTCTCTATGTCCGCGGTCAAACCAATCTTATGCCATCTGAACTTCATAAGAATATCGATTAGCTGTGGCGTAAAATTTGGTCCAACTTCCAAGCAATCGTTCATAGAATACTGCCTATTAATAGTCTTTGCGGAGCCATCGTATACAACACGTAACTTAGTTGTGTCATGATCTGACCGAACAACAGCGTGATGTGGTAGGTAATGAATTCTGTTACTGTCCGAATCGAATTTCTCACTCTCGGTAATTTGCTCGATGATACCATTTTGTAACTGCTCACGGATAATTCCATCATACTTGGTTAACAAGTCTGGCTGGCTGACTAACCTTCGCTGCAGTGACCTTAACTGCTTGACACACAAATCAAAATCACTGGGAAGTCAAGGCATCTCATCTTTCCATGGTAGATCAATTTCATACCTTTCGCCGTTAAATCGAAGACTCTCGTTAAATGCTGATTCGCAACACCTTTCACTACTCTTAAGCCCCATGGATTCGGTTTCCCAAAATTTCCTTAACGTGTTCACGATTGGATCTTCGGTTGTCTCGAACGGACCTTTGGAACTTCCAGAAATAATCAGATTTGTTGTGGTCTTCAATTCTCCTTTCTCCTTGGTAGTTGGCCCAGATAAAAGCCATCCAAATGTGCTACTAATTGCTACAGGACCCGACTGTCCTCGAATCATTTCACCTCCAACAATGTCCCAATAGTAGTCAGAACCGATTAGAACGTCTATGGGATCGCTTACATTAGATTTATCAGCCAGTTGTATTCCATTCAAATGAGGGTGATTGTCGAGGTTAATGGTTGCAGATACTGGGGAACAAAATTCTGGGAAATTGAGGGCCTCAATCGTCACCTGTTCATCGTTGCTTGCGCACAATTTCAGTTGTAGTAATTCACATTTCTGTCTTCGAAACCTTTTTTCGCCAAACGTGTTAAGGTGGAGAGTTTCGGATCTCTGCGACTTGAGACCCAATTTGGACTTGAGATGGTCACTGACATAAGACCGCTGACTCCCACTGTCAAATAGAATTTTGACAGGAATAGATGTTCACCCATCATAGCTGATTGCAGATGCTGTTGCAGTTTGAAGCATGACACCGCCCTTCGTTTGATTACTTGCTGTTGTGGCAGATTGTTGGTTCCCAGTTGCAGGTGTATTTGCAGGATTGAATGGTTTAGAACCTGCATTTAGAGGACTGCCAGGGGGTGGACTGCCAGGGTGTTGACCGGGGGGTTGACATGACTGCAAGCAAATCGATTGATGATGTTTGCCCTGACATTTTCGACAAGATCTTTTTGGATCACACTGAGCGTTTATGTGCCCAAACATTAAGCAAACATAACATCTTCGATCCTTTCGCAATATTTCTGTTCATGCATGTCTATCTCGAACCTTCTCACATGATGCTGAGAAATGATCACCATTACAACTAACACATCGAATTTTTCCCTCGTGGGAACCATTATTCACAAGTAGGGCAGATGCAGATGGGGGTCTGGACTGATACCTTGGTTTTTCATTCTGAATCACCTTAACACCTTCGCTCATTTCCCGGGCTTCCACTTCATTTCGGATTACGTCCAATATTTCTGAGATATCCCAGACCTCCTTGGATGTTTTTCTCGCGATTTGAAGCCGTATATCTTGGGGTAATTTTGACATTAATACCGGAATTAGCAAACTACCATATTGACTTGCCTTGACACCAAGTGCTTCAAGTCCTCAAACATTTACACTTACTCGATCATAGACAAATCGCAACTGGGAAGCCTTATCACCAGCACATGCCGGAATTTTTAGGAGCTCGTCCATGTGAGTGGAGATGACAAGCTGTTGATCGTTGATAAGCTTCGTTATAACTGCTCGATTGCCTCCTCTAACGGCTCGAAATCTCGCTAAAATCGCCTTTTCTTCGCTCATTTTTTATTAAATACCTTGACAATATATATGCTCCACGTTGGGCGCCATGTAATAAATATCGAACTCTACGCAAAAACAAACTAGAATATCGTCGAAAATCTCAGGGTTTACTCATATATAAAACTCGTATAAAAAAAATATAAAACTACATCACAAAAAACATGTGTTCGCGCAACTTGTTCTCAGGGAAGCCTGAGTTCTACCTTCAACTTAAGGTGTCTCTCGCACGTTTTTAACAGTCTTCATAACATTATATCAAGGTATTAATGTGCAAGACTCCCCTTTATGAGTTAAGTTGTCTGGCATTAGACATTGTAAATTGTTGCTTAATTATTCAGCTTTGTTAGTAAACTGTATATGCAATGCACTGTCTATTGGTTTATTGGTCTGCTGATAGACAATTCAACTTGTCAAGGGGAGACTTGCACCTATAGTGGAAATAAAATTTAGAGTAATAGTCTTGATGGTGTATTATTAAACAAAAATGTAAGGAGGACAAGTTTCTAAAGTTGATTTAACTATTTTTAGCCACAAAAGTAGTTTTTTGATGGCGAGAATATAAAACAGGCTGCATTGATTGTGCTGATAACCATTAGACATGTGATTTTACATAAAACACTTCTTAGATAATGATGACTTTACTATTCAAGTTATTCTCAACTACTGTGAAATATAAGTGTGAAGAATGTTGGAAAAATAATTATACAAAACCTTCTCAAAACTTATTACAAAAGTTATTTAAACACATGGCTATTGTATGTTTGTTTTTTTGGAACTCGATTAGGGACTTGTCAGAAATTACCATGGGGGGAGGGTCCTAATTTTTCAGCCTTTCAAAAGGGTGGGTCATTAAAAACCAGGGATGGATTTACTGGGGGTGTGCACCCCCACTGGGGGGTGTGCACCCCCTTAGCCCTGACCAGATGGTGTGCAGGGAGGGGGTGCTATTTTTCATGAAAAAGCAACAAATTATTAGAGACAAAATGAGATACAGTAATTTGAGCAACAACATGATGATAAGCGAACTGTGAACAACAATTACAATTCAAATACAGTAGGCAAGCAAGACTTTGCAGTAGTAAAGCAAGTTGATGGGCGGGCAGCACACATGATCGACACAACTCGCACCAGAGCTGGAAGGCACCCCCTACCCTACCAGATCATGCTGGATCCATCCCTGTTAACAACTGAACCATTGAAGAGTCATAAAAATTTAAGCCATAATTTTCATGAGGGTTATAAAATTTAAGCCCTCATGATTCTAAAACAGATCAACATTGATTGTTGTATAATCTGAGAATTGCTCTTCTTACAACTTGAGAAAGCCGCACAAACTGGTTGTGCCACGCTATAAAACTAACAGGTCTTCAAAGTCTTTTTTCCCTTCCTCAGCAAGGGCTTATAATTGTAAATAGTACTATACTCAATCATTTTTATTGCTGTATATATACATATATTTTCTTTTTAACACTTGTACGTAAATTATGCAATTCGGCTTCATAAGGCCGCTATGTAATTTCTCATTAATAAGTCTATCTAAATCTATCTAATCATTAAAACTGGTAATAAATATTATAGCCTTTAATGAACTTCTAATTTTATCACAAACTCATTAACTTAACAAGTTAATTGCTTGGCTAATTAGAATAAAAGATAAAGTAGGGTGTACACAAATGCGTTTTCTTGTCTCTTACCTTAAGTAATTGTGCAGTACTAACAGTGCCAATATAATGCTGGTCACAAAGTCGGGAGAAATAAGTATTGGAGAGCAGAGCACTCTCAATCTGTTGGCTAAGATCCCAAAACTATTCTCAGATATCCTTCTCATCCTTGACAGCCAGTAGTTAAACACTCTTTCTTCAAGATGTGTACGAGGGAAGGGTTTCATGAAATAAGTTGCGAGACCAAATGCATCATCCCCTGTCAAAACAAACAGAATTGGCATCTCATAGGAAGTGATACTTTTGATGGTAAATGCAATTTATTCTCAGTGCTGCTCAATAGTGCTTTCAGACCACTCTTCTGCCAGATTGCTCCATCAGGCGCATGTTCATTTTGTCCCCATATCAGCCCACAAACATTCATAATTAGGTCCAAAAACATCCAGGAGAATGTTGTGGTGATCCTTGTAATCAAAAATAATGAGAGCCTGAGTTGTTAGATTGTTGGATAATTATCCTTTTGCCATCGATTGCCCCAATGCCATTGGGAAAATTCCACTGCTGGGCGAAATGTTTGGCAATTGCACACGATTCTTCCTCACTGTCTGGCGTCTTAAGGACATCTGGACCAAGAATTTTAAACAAAGCATCACAGGACTCAGAGACAACATATGAAATAGTTGTTCTGTTCGAACAAAAACAGTACTCGAGCGATTTAAATGTCTCTCCTGTGGCCAAGTATCTTAAAGTAACAGCTAACCTCTCATCGGCCTTAATACTCGACCTCATTAGGGTAACTTGTTTTCCTACGAGGCAAGCAATTTTATTTGAAAGAATTCCTGGTATGCTGTTTCATCCTCTACCCCTTTGCTCTCTTTGGGCTATCCAAGGCCTTACCCAGTGTATGCGCTTTTATTTGTTCTTCATCGTCCTCATAGAGCAAATCCAACAGCAACAAAGCTTTTATCATTTTGCGTTTCTTCTCCATACTCTAATAAATAAGTTCATTAAAGTTTGTTATGATTCTGGTTAATTAAAATTTGGCACCAAACAGCGCCTCTCCCTAGTCTCTTCGCATGCCTCTATCCCAGCCTCTGTCCCCTATCATTGCGAGTTCCATGTAAATCATTGCAGCATGTAACACCTCTTGCAATGCATTATCAAAGTCTTTTTTAAACATTGCGAGACAAGTTGCATGAAAAATTGCACCGTGTAAGAGGGCCTTAAACGGTTATATTCCATTTACTGGTCAGTTTGTCATTATTCTAGCTCAAAGTTGGAAAAATAGTGCAAAATTTGCACAAAATACAAATTTATGGCATTTTAAATCCACTTCACCTGGATAGGCAAAATCAAGATAACCGTTTAATGATCTATATTTTAGTTTTTTCTAAGCTTTCCAATAGTGTAGGTTACATTTGCCTAAAAATGATTTCAAAATATAAAATTCTGTCCACAATGGTTTTCTATAGGTAGAAGAAAAACTCGATTTTCACCATGTTCCACCGAAGGGATTTTTTTTTATTTTTAGTATGTTAATCAGAACAACTTTTCTCACACTTTACCACTGAAAACAAATCTATTGCAATTACTTTGATCAGGACCATGTACTTATAGTGATTTGACTGTACTATTGTAGTTGCATTAAAGAAGTGTCAAGTGACAGCATTTCTCCTTTGAGTATAGCATCCTATAATGGCAAAGATAGACTAATTTTGGACCTGCGTTACCTTAATAGTAACCTATTTACATCGGTCTTACTCATGCTCCTTAAGGTATGGGAATTCTTGCGGCTGCTTTCGGACACAAAGGAAATCAAAAGTTGGGGTAGGAGAAGAAAGGGTGGGAGAAGAGTCTGAAAACACCGTGCGGCAGGCAGAGCATAAGCCTATGAGATTTGTCCCTCCGCTCTTTGATCGAAATGATAATTATATGCTATGGGTGTGACCTTATATAGCTTGCGAAAGACTGCTGTAAATAGTAACCTATTTACATCGGTCTTACTCATGCCCCTTAAGGTATGGGAATTCTTGCAGCTGTCTTGCATAACACGTATACCAAAACTATCTCAGAGCTTGGCACCGACACCAAAGGCTTGGATCTCAAAAGTGACCACACCTCAAAACACCACACCTGAAGGAGAGAATTGAATGGCGTTGCAGGACGTTTCTGAGACAGGCTAGGAGGGGATGGAAACACAACAATGAAGTTGCACAAAGCGTTATAATCCATGTGAATTCATTGAGTTTCCTGAGCAGTAGAAGGACAACTTGCGAGGAGTTCTGCAGGAGCTCCAGCTCTGATGACATAAGCGAGTTGGAGATAGTAATCAGCAGTATGAGGGCTTCGGCAACTTGTCTGGAAATAAACGGGTAGTTTGCTTTGGTGTGATGTGGGTTTGTAACTGCTCAGCAGTGACAGCTTTTAAATGTTGTTTTACCAGGTCAACAGATGCTGGATTACCAAGTAGGAATGCACGATTCCAATCGCCCTGACAGCCGGCATTGGCAAAAATTGCTTGCAACTTGCCAATGTAAGAGTTGACGGTAGTATAGGCTAAACACACAGGACAGCTGCATTGGAAAATGCCTTTTTGACCAAAATGGAGACACTCAGTATGGTGGGTTTGGGTTTTACCCCGAGAGTCCTTGTAGACTAGAAAGCGGCACACATCAAGGGGAACGGCATTAGAGATTGTTTTACAGCCAGGGAGAGCATGCAAAAACGAGCGCAATTCTTCTTTTAAAGATAACTTTTGCTTGGAATATGCAGTTGACTTTTGCTGCGATTGCAAAGAATGGATATGCTGGTCGATAGCTGTCAACTGTATAAGCACATTAGATCATATACATATGTATTTTGTGCTATATAAATTTTAAATATTATTATTATTATGCACAACGGAGGGCGGCGGAAGAAAAGCCAATTTCCTAACATAACCACAATTTGGGCAAAAACGGAAGGTATGGTCGTTGGCATAATGACATTCAGGACAGCCAACAGTGGGAACGAAAAGACATGCTACCAGAGGTAGGTCCTAAAATTAGACCAAGATACAAACAGTGTTTTGATATATTTTAGTACATCAGGATAAATTAATACAATATCAGAAACGTTACTATGATAACAGTGTTGTGATATAATGTCACACTAACGTAAAGCAATACAATATCGTTAAAGTCACTGTGATGAATGTGGTGGACGACCGTGGTAAATTGACCAGTTGCTGTTATTCAGGATCACCCAACAGTGGAAGGAAAACAGGGTGTGAAGGAAAAGGCCCACAGGTCCCACAGCAAAGGAAAATTATGTGAGAATCCAGAGGAAGTGGGAGGCAGGATGATGCCCTGGGAACCTTGTGTTCCTAACAACCTAGATTTATAGCGACACAAGCAAGGCCACCAAAACCGGCGAGGATGAACATCGGGTATAACCAAAGTACATTAAATGCCATGTTGGGAGAGGAAATGTAAGAGAGTTGGTATGAGAATGATAGGGGGGAAAGCATAGGGCTTGGAAAAGATTTCAGGGTTCTGAAGAGGAGATTGAGCAAATAGATTAACTCCGGCTGCGCCAGGAACAGGATAGGGGGAAAAGAAGGGCAGAGGAGTATTGGCAAGAGAACACCAAACATTGGAGGGAAGGGCCATAAGGTCAGCACTATGGCCTGAAGGAGATGCAAAGTATAATTGAACTTGATTCCAAATATGCGCTATAATATTACTGGAGGAGTGTCCGGCAAAAAAGGTGTTTGCAAAAACATGACGGATTTTTGCGCGCCATATGACGCCATTTCCATGACAAATGGTTCCTCCGGCTCATGGAATTACCACTGACCAGGCTCAATTCTGAGCCTGCTACAATTTTCACACCCCCTGGTTTTATCAATAAACTTTTTGATATAGATTTAGACAAATATGATAGCGATAACAAATTTATTTAAGAATGAAGTTTCGAAGTTATCTTGACCTCATTTTCAAGTTCAAATTATAACAGAAAACGATTAAATTAATATAAATAGCATTTACAAATAATTGTGCAAGCAAACTAATTCGTCATAGATGACAGTTGCAGTTTTCAAACTTAATTAACTCATTAAGTCTCATTGCGCCCCCATGCGCCCTGGAATTGGGAACGGGGTAAGTCTCATTGCGCCCTCATGCGCCCTGGGCGTCACATCAACTTCCGGGCACGATTGTCTAGCGCGTATTTATCGGGTTGCCTAGCAACGGTCACAAGTACAAAGTGCAAAATTCGGGCTTTCAAACGATACATCATGCGAGAAAATTGATAAAAAGTTTGCGAAGATTTTCGATTTTAAAACTCTATTTTTTTACAAAACCTGTTACAACCGCAAAGTGTCACAAGATGGGACTTTGCAGCAAGTTTTAAGGATGAAAAAGAAGAGGTTTTTAAAGACTTTTACATATAAAATATATTGTAAAACATAAGGGAGTGTGCATATGTTTCAAGTCAAGTTCTTGTCCAAATCAAGTCGCGCGATTTTCAGCCAGAAAAACAGCAATTTCTTTCAATCTAACGGAAGTGGGAAATCGCAAGAAACATGAACACTAAATCCAAGTGAGTAGTTACGATTTTGTTGAGCGTGTTTTTGAATGAAAATACCTGGCATGTTTTCATGAAATTCGATATAGCATTAAAGCAAGTTCAATCTGGTTTAAAACTAAGTTTTTAGAAGAACTTTTCGTACATTTTATGGCATGATTTCGACTGTTTTCGTGACCCTACCGTTGGTCTTCTTGCTCAAGTTGTTATTTTAGTCAAAGTACTTTCAGAAGACAGTAGGTTCAACTTGTCGTGTGCGTATATACATTTTTGGCAAGAAAAATTTCGAGTAAAACCGCATTAAAACTAAGTAGAATATTCTACAATGAATACTGTATCTGTTTCTATAAATTTTGTCTCGAAACGAGCTCTCATTTCAGAGATAATGTGGTTTAAAATCAGTGTATTGAATTATGCTGTTACTTGGCACGTGCAAATTCTGAACCTTCATGACAGGGATTTGAAAAGCTTCCAAAATACTCTTTATTGCTTCCGTATATCCCCATAAAATTTTTAAATCAATAAAGCACATCATAAAATTAATGCACGCTCATTTTCTAAGAAGTACTCGTCGATTACCTAAGGAAAAGTTCCAAAATAGGTCAGGACAGTGGTTTACAAAATGCCGTTCTTCTCTGAAATGGCTTCTTTTGCGGGAAGCCATTCAATTAATGTACTTTCCAAAATTGTAATTTAGTCGCTTTTTTGGTCTCATTGTTCACTTATTTATCATGGAATTACTTCGCTTGAGCTCTTTTAATAATATCTGCAAGATACTTTGCTATTTGGTGAAATAAAAGCTATATTTTTAGCAGTTTATCTTTTGAAAACTGCATGTGCAACAAAGTGTCACCAATGTGTTTACTCTTGTCTGACAAACAACCAAAGATGAAATACTTTATTTGACTCTTTTATATCAATCTAAAATGCCTAAATATTAGATTATTCATTTTATTTGAGCATACATATTATATTTTTATACAATTGGCATACCTAATTTTAGTGTGCAGTGATAACCAATTTGTGCAGTGATAAAACTAAAATGTGCAGTGATAAAATTTGCTGTGATAAGTTGTTAACAATTAACATGAAAATCCAGGCAATGAGCAGAAGAACTGAGCTAAAAATTCGTCTTGACACTCCTTGACAGTATTAATCAAAACATTTTGAATGTAATGAGAAATTAGAAAATCTTTGCCTGAAACACAATTGGGGACTTATAAAACATAATATTATTAGCAAATTGCAGCTTAATAAGTATGGTCTTCACCTCAACTAATGAGGAACAGCAATGCTAGCTCATAACTTCAAACGTTTCTTAAGTCAAACTGTAAATTGATATTCAGCTGTGGTTGAGAGAGATTTAACCAATTTAAGGTGGCTCCCTACAGTTTTCTTGTTTAAGCAATCATTCCGTAAAACAGGCTTATTCGTGCAGAACGCGAATTCTTTTCGACTTAGTGGTAATATTGGTCACCTAAGGAATATTTCGAACTAGATTTCGATGATGTCAATGTTCCCATGGCAACATGACGACAGCATAAAGCCTTCCAATTTAACCCATAAATGTGCCGCTATCTCAAAAACGATGTCGGTGACCTATCTTTTTTATTTCATGTATCAATAAGGAATGATGCTCTGCAACTGTGGTGAAAGTTTAAAAAAATTCTGTAGTGTGTGATTTTTTTAAAAGCGAAAAATTTATTGCGAAATTTCCACACTACAGATTTTTTTAAAATTTGAAATCTATAAAATTTACCGCAAAATAAATTCGTGGTCAAAATTTGAAGATAGGTCACCGATGAAACTAATGAGTAAAATGCAAATAAAGTTAGAAAATAGCCTTGTGTAACTCAAGAAATTCCCCTATTGAAAAGCGTCGCTGACTAGTAAAAAATTGTACGCGGGCGCAGAACGAGTTTTCATTCAGCAAAATCGAGCCGCAATGTTGTTTTTACTGTTTTGTTTTTGTCAACTTTTCGATTTATTTGAGTGCTACGGACAGCCAAGGATTATTATGAAGGATTAAATCGATGAAAACAAGGTTGAAGCTAATTGAATCCTGCCGTTTACTCAATCTATGAGCTGTAACAGCCTATTAACAGGTGGACGTGTTTTTTTGTTTCATGTTTGGTTTTGTACTTTTTGCTAAAAATGAACAATTAGGCTATGAAACTGAAATATTTTTCTGTTTACATATAATCACTTTAATCTTGTAGAAACACGACTAAAAACGTGACTGTTTTCTTGAGAAGTAAACAACTTTTTAAACGTTTGTATGCAATTTTGCAAATGTTTTACAGTTGAGTCAGTTGACAGTGTATAAAAAAATTAAAATATTGTTTCGTAGCTATTTTTTGGTCTAGTGATATTCGTATCATATGTAGAATTGCTGTATAGACTCGCAAGTGATTTGGCACTCAAAACGAAGTATTATTCAACGCTTTTTCCCATTAGAAACCTTTCAGAAATAGCTTTATTTTTTAAAAAAGCATGGTCAATTTTTGTTTTGTTTTGATCATGCAGTTGCGTGGGATAGTTCACGTACTTGTCCCGCGAACATCCCGCACGGAACTGTAGGGAGCCTCCTTAAGATTGTGTCCACAGAAACGTAAAATGTGTTACGTTTCCAGTGATCTTCTGGTGTTTCAGCAGGTTCGCCTTCGGCATTTTCATCATCCATTCGTCTTCGACGTCTGATTCTTGGTTGTTGCCAGATCACGCTGGGGGAGTCGTGTTTTTGCTCGACGTATCTGATAATCAGCTCCGGTTCTTTACACAATTCATTGAGCTCGTCAATCGCGCTTTCGACCATACCCAGGGCTTTTCCAAAATCAACATGAACGCGTTGTAAATATCGGCTTAGCGGACCAGCGGATGCAAATATTTCTCGAAAGAGGTACGCGGTAGCCAGAAACTGCTTTGTTTGAATCTGCTTCAATAAGCCAATGCTCGTTTTTCGTGGGTTTCCATCAATTAAACTGTCCAACGCAACGGTTTCCAGGACACTTAAAATGCAATCATAACGAGAGAGAAGGACCTTTAGACACAACTCGCGTGAATGCCAACGAACAGTATTAAGTCTCTTTAGGGAAAGGACTTTCAGGTTCTCTTCCAGTTGGACAGCTTCGAACAAATCATGGATTCTTTGTGTCTTGCTAAAGAGAACGTACAAGGCTTCAAGGTCATTGAAGAAGCTTATTACTTGAACATCAACACTTGCAGAGTCGGACAAAACAAGAAACATGCTTTCCAACTTTCTCCTTGATGATCGCTTGCAAGCCGTTGTAGCAGCCGCTCATATTCGAAGCGCCGTCGTATGTTTGTGCTACGAGTTTACCAAACGACACACCTTTCGAGACAAGTGTTTCTGAGATTAGGTTGTATAGTTCCATTGCTCTTGCACCGGAAGCTGTTTTGCAAGACAAAAGGTGCTCGGAGCATTTTCCATTACGATTAACGATCCTTGCGCAAATACTAAGCTGCTCGTGGTGACTGACATCCGGTGTGGTGTCGGCCATTAATGCCCATGCTCTGCAATTACCGATTTCTTTGACAATTTGCGAGGCGATTTATCTTCCAATAATTTTAATCACATTATTCTGCGTATCGTTGCTGAGGAAAGTTAGTTTCGAACCCCGTCCTTTGGCACCTTTTTTCCCGCCCTTTCTTCTCGATATAGCTTGTTGATTTCTAACCTAGTCTAGATGATTCGCAGTTGTTATATCGTAGGTTGACAGGTAATTAAGCGACTCTAGAAAATTTCCTTTATTTGCTTCTGGGTCATCAATTAGCGATTCTCGATGCCCTCTGGAAGCAAGTCCCTGCTTTCCCAAATGTACAACAGTGTCGACAACGCGTTTCATAGTGGCTGAGGTTTGCAACGACTTCTTTCTTCCGACGCAACATTTCGCTGTTTTCTTGTTGCTTCAAGCATGAATCGATTGATCGTCCTTGAAAAAAGATAACTTGAGCAATCTTGGCATTTATGTGACTTTCGGACTTTTCGTGCTTTGTGATATTACTGTACTGCTTCTTCCAGTTCGAGTACCCAGCATTCGTAAAAGCATTTCCTTTGTTCCGTCTGAAAATAGGAGACATGGGAGGCAGAATAGACAATCCTTACTTAGCGAGTATGAAAGCCATTTGCGCCTAGTTTGATCTTCGTGGAAGAATACCGCCTGTGAGCAGTACCGGTTACGTTCTCCAATTTTCTTTTCTCTCAGATAAAACGGATTCGGGTGGCTGACAAGGTTCATTTTTACAAATGGCATTTCGGCGCCCCTCTTGAAACCATCGCTGGGGGGGGGCATGGCCCCCCCGCCCCCCCCCCCCCCAGCCACCACGCCACTGCACATATATGAAAGGCAAATTCCCGACCCCCGTGAACTGTCTATCGGGCAAATTCCCGGGGGTGTCCCAGGGGGATGGTTACTCCAGGAATTGACTCATGCATTATTTTAGAACATCGGCCAAGATTTATAGTATAGCATTGGAAGTGAGCGACTTTTCATAGCCAGTATGAGCACTAAAAAAAATCCTTCTCTTTAAAGAAATTACACAAGGCTTCCTCTTGATCTAGATAAAATTTTACAACATTTAGAAGCGCACACGCTGTAGAAATGGCGACAGGAACTCGGCATATAAATCAAACGCTCCATCACTTGCCGCCATATTTGTTTAATTTGTTTTCGAGCGGCAGCGTATTTAGCGTATTAATTTTCTTGCATAAATTATTTTCCCAAAAATCTGAAAAACAGGCTGAGTTAGCCTGCGCGCAGAATATAGTGTGTGTGTGTGTGTGGGGGGGGGGGGGCATGATCCAAAGACCACGCTTTGGAGACAAATCCAGCAGACAAAGAGTGGATGCAAACTCCGCAGGGAGCCGATGTCATACAGTAGGGCTAACCAGTTGTTCAAAAACGAGTTAAAGACGGAAGGTCTCGACCCAAAGTGTTATGGGCTGCATAGTCTACTTTCTGGTGGTGCATCGACAGCAGCGGCAATGTATATTCCTGATAGACTGCTTCAGAGACAAGGGGGTTGGCACAGTGCCAGGGCGAAGAACAATTATATTGATGAGTCTGTTAACTCTTTATTGCTTGTTACTAAGTCTATGCAGAGTGCATGACATCACTAGCTCTATCGTTGTCAGTTGCGGCGGACGGCTGCAGCAGCTCCCAGCAGTGTGTGAGAAGTGTTATTTCCTGCTGGCTGAGGTACGAAAGAAGCAGAAAATGTTTTCTCACACAAGGCTGGGAGCTCGATTGTGAATCGGGTGTGTTCGGGTGGTGCAGGTTAAGACAGCACATGTTGTTGTTGTTTCCGCAACGCTTGACATAAATCCCCACCCGCCCGCCCGTTAATTATAGTCAGTTAGCTTGTTAGATGCAGTGGACGTTTATATAACTTATTAGTAATTATAACTAGCTCCTCAGTAATTTTTATGTAAATAACGTAATTATGTTGCAGAGCTATGTATGATTAGCTGTGTTAGCTGTTATTGTGTAAATAAAAGTCAAGCTTGCGGGGGACGGCTATAGCAGCTATATAGTCTGCGCGCAGGCTAGGGCAGAGTGGGCGTAGCAAGCTTACGAAGGCTAATCTCAGGCTAATTGAGGCTGAATCTCGCTTAAGCTAGCGTGCCACCTCCATTCCAATATAAACGCAGAATGAAATTTAGTAGGAACAATAAGAAAGGCGGGATCTCGCCTATAAACAAGCCAGATATAAACAGCCCATAACTCTAGAATTTTGTGAAACTACTACAGTTACAAGCCTCTAATAAACAGAGGGTTTTATTATGAAATAACATTGGAGTGTGCCTCCTCTTATATTACACTATATTTATAGTTGTTGTTAGCCCAGTCAACAGTGGTTTGTTTTGGTGAGCCAGCCTGCCTCAAAAGTCTCATGTAAACACGGGATGAATTCATGTCGGAAACACTTGCTACAGTAGCTCACTCTCCGCCTTCCCCCTGCTTCACTGCCTGCGTGCAGTCCCAGACTCCACTTTGGAGTCTGGAACTGCACGCAGGCTACCTGTTTCAACGCTGAAATGCTATTGTCTTCCTGACAGAAACATAACGTGTCCCAACAACCGCAAGTAGTGGCCTATTGGCATTTAAAATCTAATGCATTCATGATATTATTTGAATAAAACAATAGTTTACAGCACAAATTAAGGAACATTGAAATGAGAGGAAGGGGGTACCGTTACGTTTGTCTCAAATATTTTGTGGACGATTGCGAGTTGGCTCGCCTATACATATAAACAGCCCCAGCAACATTATGAAACTCTAAATTTTTCAATGAACCACTGTCAGTATACAACAATTAGCCCAAATACTCAATATAGATTTGGAGTAATTAGTCCCTTCGACTTTGGCTCTCATATTAACTAAAGTCAATAATTATATACAATAATCAATATACACAACGTTTGCCTAAAACTGTCGCATACAACCTTCTAACAACTTCAGTTATAGGCCTACTCTGTAAATCAAGCACACAACTCGCTGTACGTTGTCTTAAGTGAGCTATAATTATGTGCTTGATTTTTACGCAGTATACAGCTATTTCAATAAAGGTTGTCTGGGCTCCGAGCAAAGCGGAAAAGTCAAATACGAGCGCGAAAGGCTGCTGGGAATCGTTAATAAATGAATGAATTTATTAGCGATTCCCAGCATGCAGCCTTTCGCTCTCGTATTCGACTTTTCCGCTTTGCTCGGGGGACAAAGTTAATTGAAATAGCTGTATATTAAAGTTGTGTATTGTAAATATATATATTTCAATGCTTGCGTTGTATCGATTAACATAATAGTTAGTGAAATTAAGCTACCTGCGCACACATGCAGGTATATTATTGCCTTTGAAATTATTATTAATAAATTATAGCGCAAAAATTATGTGCATTTTTAAGTGTCTCATGCGTTTAATTGCATTCAATCATTTTTGAAGCAGACAACTTATGATGCAAAGTTTGGCAAATATTTCGTAAAACACACTTAAGTCGGTTATAGTACGGAAAGATTAGAGTGACAGAAACTCAACTCTAATTCAATTAAAATAATGTCCGCCTTATCTGACAATAATGATGTAGCGCAAGTTTCAAAGGACACAATTAAAAATGTAAAAGAAATAGCAACGAGACCTGATGATTATGATTACACACACACACACACACACACACACACACACACACACACATATATATATATATAGAGTGCTCGATATACCGAAGTATAGAGCTAATATGATATAATAAACCTCGTTCACTTCATATATAAGATTTATTCACTACAAACTTGTTTCGTATGACAAGCAATGCTTGCCACACTCATCAGGTGAATTTAAATGTCCGTTCGGCAAAATATCCGTTCGGCAAAATGTCTTTCGGCAAAATGTCTTTCGGCAAAATGTCCGGCCACCACAGGATATAGAAAGATATCCAGTCCGCTACTACAGATGATTAGAGTTTGGTTTGCTGCATAATATAGGCATAAAACATTTTTTCACTACTATAACATCAACAAAAAATAATATTTACAAACATTTCCTACGAGTATATCTTTTTGAAGTTACAGTACTGTAATACATATATATATATATATATATAATGTGCAATCTTGTCACATCCAAATTGGTTAGTAAAAGTGGTATGAATGGAATCTATCAAGAACTTTTTTCTCAATTCCTTTACCAATTAACCTTGCTTAAAATTTGTGTTCTCAATTGTATAAAATATTCAAATTGTAATCACAAGATGATTAAAGACTAATGAAAGTTACTGAAGTACCCTGAAAATTTACCAATTTTGGTATGGTGGAAGCATTTTCGTAAAAATACGAAGTGTGCTATAATCGTCTGGATTACAGAACGTTCCCCAAAAGAACATTTTTGTCCATCCAATACTATGAGAAAGTTTACCGCACCGTTGTACAATGTGGTAAAGAGGGCAATGTTTCCAATCTAGATCACCATGAACTGTCATGCTGCGATCGTAAACAACAAGTAATGAACTGCCTAAATTCGACTGTCTTACTGAATCTCCTGCCTGGACTTTCACTATAAATCGTTTTCCGTATTTGGGTGGGTCGGCGTATTCTGGTCCCTTAGGATCAAGACCTGGTGCTTGCTGGTTGAAAGCAATGATTATACGATCTTTGGATGGCTTGCCTAATGAGCTTCCCTTTTGAACAACATTCACGACGATACTAGATTCCTGCAGCAAAGAAGGACATACGCTTTTGTGTTTTTTCCAGTCACTTTTTTGACACCTCTTTCTGCAATATCCAACAGAATAACATCCTGTGCATTTCTGTAACGGTTTCTTTTCGCCACAAAGTACACAGAAATCTAACAGTTCCGCTTCGTTTTCGGAACGCGCATGATTGATTTTATTATTGTTTCTTTCTTTGTTTCCTTTCAACTTCGCTTTCCTCATTTGTTCGCGATTTTCGTGAAAATATATGTATTCTCTACGTGTCTGCTCTCTTGGTATATACGCTTGATCTCTAAACACCATTTCGTCGTGAATGCCGGGTCCACCATTGTCAAAAATGTTATTACTTTCGACAATAGAATGACGATCTTCAGGGCCAGGACCTATTGGTACAACCGATACACCGCCATACTTGTTGCGATAAATGTTGTTGTTAATAACGTTGCACCTGGCATTATCCATTGTGGAAATACCTCGCCAGCAATTCTCAAAGATTTCGTTTTTTTCAATATGTGTAAACGACACTCCTTCAAGATTAATGCCATGTCGATCATTTTGATAGATGCGGTTACCAGTGAGAATTATATTGGAACTACGAAACGTCACAACTCCTTGGTAACGGTTATCGTATATATCACAATCAATGACACAACAACGCCCAGCATCTGGTCCCATGTGGATTCCCAACTTATTGCCATGAAGCTTACTATTCTTCATTTCTAACTCGCCACCCGAGGAGACTTGCACTCCAAATGCACCGTTTGCTGAAAAGATACATTTTTCGACAAACGTTTTCCCCAGAACACGCAAAGCATCCTCTTTGCAGTTGTCAAAATGGCAATTGGTAAAAGTTGTAGCTCCTGAAGAGAGAAAAGCTTGTTGTCCTTGACCTGCGTTATTTGTGAAACTACAATTCACGAAGGTTGCATCCGTATCATCATTGGTCTCCCAGCATCCTGTATCAAAAACAAAAGAAATGTTCACCGCCATTATACATCTAGATGAAAACATGCCAACACTTCCTTGAAAAGATAATAGAGGAATCCGTTTCGTTCCACTGTCCTCCACGCCAATTAATACGGTATCACAAATATACATTTGTCTCTGGAATGTATAATCACCTGGTTCAAAAATAATTATTTTACGGGGTGATTCAGACTCTTTCTGAGAACGGAAATTGCAATGCAAAATGGAGGAAACAAGTAAAGAAGTACTTGAACGACAAATATATATGCGATCCTTTAAAGAATAGAACAAATGCTTAAACGGCGCAAAGCTGCTGAAGATATCTTTGTTGTAATAATATGCTAACGCTGCAGCACAAGTTGCATCCCAAAATCTTTTCAGCCCGTGCAATGCCTGTGCTTTTTTGGCATAGCCTTTGCAGCACTTAGGGCGATGGGAAATGTAATCTTCAGCATCTCTTAAACCATCGCCAAAATTGTGCAACCTAATGAAAGCTGAAGCTCTGTTACTAAGAAAAGTAGGATTAAAGGAACTTTTGCCTTTGCTCATGTTTATCACAGAAGTGTATACTTCAACTGCTTTTTCAAAGTGACCCTCATGGAAATAAGTATTCCCTTCTACACGCTTTTCGTTACAAGCGTTCTCTTGTTCTTTCAAGTCTGAAAATGGTATGATATCTTCCTCTTCTACAACGGAAGAAACACTTATAGTGTCACGAGGAGCGACACAGGAATACGAAATAACTCTCCGAACCAACTCCGGCAAAGGTATTTCGTGAGGAAACAAAGTGGCCAAATCGTCCTTTGTTAAAAGGGTGTCTCCCAAGCGAATGATTTTGTAAGCAAAGTCGACAGCTGCTTTGGCTTCAGCTGTCTTGCTGTCAACATTAAGATGAAGAGCGCATTCATAAACCAACCTGGCTGTTTCTGGGATGACGATTCTTTGGTCTAAAAGCTGAGATGTTTTTAAGAAATCTAACAGAAGCTTCCGTACTTCATGAGCATGTAAGCACAACTTATGCCACTTGTTGAAAAGAGATGGATCAGATGTCTGAAGAGAGGCTCGGTCATGATGCTTATTGATCATGCTGGTTAAAAGATCATCTGGGGAACGCGAGAATGAAAAAGCGTAGCTTAGAAGGCGTATTGCATCAACTAAAGACGAAACATATTCTTCTGGGGAAATGTTACCTCGAATAACCTCTTGAACCAGGCGATGGACAGTAAGAGAAGAACGCTTATTTTTCTTGAATAAGGAAAAATCAGTAAGCAACTTCAATATGTGTGATGAGCCTAGCGCAGTATCTACGTACTCTTGGTAGGCATTGTCTTCAATCGGAGGTTTTCCAGGATTAATAAGGTCTTGCTGGATTTCAGCAGGATTGAAAAAGGCGCATGCGTGTAAAAATCTAACAGCAAAGTTGCCATTCTTACTTTGCTTAATATACTCAAAGTTGAGTAGCCATGTTGTACGCACTGCCAATCGTTCTCGAGATTCATACATGGAAGCAGAACTTGCATCTTGTTCATCTAACAATTCGAGAGAGTACTTTTCGTATTGTTGTAAGTACTCGGACATACTGGAAGAAAGGTGGTTGATGTACGCACATGCTTGTTCTAAGGCAAGCGGTAGTCCCCCCAGAGTTTCAACCAAGTCAGCAGCTTTAGCAGACGTTTCCTCGTCGCAAAAAATCCCAGTTCTTCTAAACACGAAAAGTTTTCCATCTTCTAAATTAAAACACTCGAGCTGAAGACACTGGGACTGTTTGAGACCACGAACGGTTTCACGCATTACTTTCGGCTCTCGTCTTGTAGTTATCAAGATATGACCAGATCCTTTTACTCTGCGTTTCCACGGACCAGACAACAACATTCCAATATTGGAGCAAAGCTTGAATTCATCCATATCGTCAAGGACAAGTAGCCAAGGTTTTTGAATCTTGGAAATTTCTTCCAGGGTTTTAAGAAGAGTTCTACCAGCTGATGCTTCAACTAATGTTCCAAGATACACCGCATGGTCATCTACCGAGTTAGCAAACCTTGTTTCATCTTCGCCAGAGAACCAGAATACGCCTCCTTCATAATAATCTTCCCATTGATGTGCATATTCCGCAGCAAGGCTCGTCTTACCACTTCCTCCTAACCCGCACACGGATGCAATTTGAACTCTTGGTTCATTGATATCATCATTGATCTGAAGAAGTGTGTGAAGATTTTCTAGTTCAGAAATTCGACCGGAGAACCACTCTGTTCTGTCAGGCAACATAAAAAGATAAGGTATTTTCTCGTATGCTATAGAAAGTTTTGCCACTTCATTTTGTAAAGCTTGCAATTGTTGGGACGTTGTTTGGTAATTAACTTTTAGATCTTCAATATCTTTTCCCATGGCAGAGTGATTATCCAGGACATTTTGTATTTCTTTGGCGAAAAACTGTTGAACAGACTGGAACTTCTCCATCAATTGCACCTAGAAGGAATAAAAGCAATACGAGTGTGTATTGTATTGGAAATAAAAATTATATATGAACTTCAATTAATAATTCATGAAGCAATTATCCAATCTTGAGTAAGAAATTAGTCATGTGCATACGTCTTTATACCAGCTAAAGAACACTTTAACAAAAGACCATTGTTATGCAAACTATATAAAGGTTTTTATATAAAGATTTTTATATAAAGATTTTTATATAAAGATTTTTATATAAAGATTTGACTTATTATGCATACGTTTTTGAAGTCATTTAAAAAACTCGCGGGTCGTGTTTTATTGGGTCTAAAGCCACTCGCGCTGCGCGCTCGTGGCTTTAAACCTAATAAAACACTCCCGCTCGTTTTTTAAATAGTACATAAAGTATCTAAAGTAGTTGCCATGGTAACACGATAATTTTTTAAGAATATTCTTACAAATGAAAAATCGCTTAAAAATATCATTTTTAATTACAAAATTATCAATTTCCTAACATATATATGTTAGGTATGATAATATACGTAATATAAGCTTCAATTTAAGGTAAAATTCAACCACAAACGCTTCGCAAAACGTTTTAAAGTGTTCTTTATAAAACTAAACTGCCTTTAATGAAATGGCTTTATCGATAAACTTTGAGTTTGCAATAAAATGATTTCAAATTCTACCATGCAAATAACTTTGTTTTCTTTTTTATTTAAAAAAAAATCAATATAATAAAAAAGGGAATCAATATTAAAGATACACTGAATTGGGGCCCGATATGCTGTCTTGTTTAGTTGTTTCATATACGCAAGGGCCGTCGGGTTTAATTTAAAGCAATTATAAAATCAATATTTAAAACAAACTTACCTTCGTTAACGTCGGCTCCCTTCTTTTAGCCGATTCTTTCGCCATTTCTTTCTTGAAATTTACAAAATCTTGCAAAAATGCGAGCAAAAATGAAATATATTTGCAAGAAATTCATCAATCATCAAATAAAGAAATGTTTTCTATTTCGCTGTCGTCATGCAGTCGTTATAATGCAAACTTTAAATTGGACCAATCACAGTGTTTGCTATTCATGACAGTCCGCCATATTTTTGAGATCAGTGAGGATGACCACCCACGGTTGGTGACCCACGCCCGCGATATTTGATAAACTTTAGACTTCGCTAATGCTTTCGTTTCCCCGGGTGTAAATAGCCGGGGGGAATTAGTACCCTAGCACGGCGCTTCGCTTCGGGGATTATAATATAAAGTTTTCAAAATGTTTGCATGACATTAAAATTGGAAAAAATGCGATATAAAATATTCTCGCAATAAGAACATCTTAATTCCCTCTTACGATTTGAGGAATATATAAATAACAAGAATAGGCGAATATACAGTTCAAGCGTTTGTTTTGATGAATCGCTCAATTTGATTGGCTGCTGACGACAGGGGTGGATCTAGGGGTCGTCAAACTTGTCACGAGACTAACGTAAAAATTGCAAACTTAATTGAAGTAATCGAAGTCTTAAATATTGGACCAATAGTCCAGTAAATCATGCAGCGACACCTTATAACAGTCCAGTATCTATTATCATACAGCTCTAGCAATTTTGACTTTTTGACTCATTCACTTTGCGTATGTCAGCTGTTCATTGACTTGACTAAGCTCGTCGGCTCAGCCTAAAAGTAACATTCCAATCGAACTGTAGTCCAGTGATCAAATTTCATACAGTGGCTGAGCCGACGAGCTTAGGCAAGTCAATGGACAGCTGACATACGCAAAGCCGATCAGTCAAAAAGTCAAAATCCAGTGTTCTGACTGGTCTAGACGCTTATTTCCATGGAAACAATGGCGATTTATTTCAATTTTGACTGATCTGCATGTGGGGAGTTCTGACTGATTTACAAACGTCAGGGGCGCCCAATTAGTTGGAATATCATTAATATTTTGGTAAAGTATTTCCGAGCGCGCGCTCATTCGAAATGTCATGTTGGAGCTTTGTCGAATCTTATTCTATTCAAAGAGTCTACAATTCTACGGAAAATTCGTAAATGTCTGCTTGCTCCAGTCCTTATAGTATTCACGAAACGGTTCAATCCGCATTTGCGGTGAATGATTTGGCCGTCTTACAAGACTGTTGCACTGACCTTGGGAGGAAAATCGACGCAGTTACTAGATACCACGAGTAGCACGAACTACTGTTTGAGTAGAATATTGGCGCCGAGATCTTTATTCTGAAGTGCAATAAGGTAAATTAATGCGATATGTAAATTTTATTTCGTTTTAGATAGCATAATAATATTTCCATTTCGCATAACAAGATGCGCGCCATGTACATGTAAATATATACGCCCCGTATCTTGATTTAGATTTACAGTATAGCTATGAATTTTGATTTTCACAACAAATTTGCATATTTGTGTGGTTGAAGGACCGTCAGAACTCGGAAGGCTATTAATAGAGAGGTTAAGATACCCAGGTTCCGTTTTACGGGTACGAGTATCGCCATTTTGTTTACCAATTTTTTGCTGATGTCAGCATTTTACCCGTAATTTCTACCCGTTTCCCCGCGGTAAAACATGGTCCCCGCGGTAAGACAAACCCCGCGGTAAGACAAACGGGTACCGGTGTTTTCTATTTACTATTTGTGGGCCGCTTAAATAGTAAAATTTTCAACATCTTACCCGAATAAATAATGCACTTATACTTGTCAAAGTTTTCAACAATCTATAGCGAACCTCAATAGCGAAAGTTGCCATTCTCTGATAGGTCATACTCGCCAGTTAAGTGGTCAATGACTCAACAAGGCTATTTAAACATAATTCTAGCAATCCGTAATTTGATAAAATGAAACATCTTCCACAATTATCACATTTCTGCAACTACGTCTCCTTTACTTTTCCCTAAGGAGTGAGTTGTGAGAGTCAGTGAAACTGATAATTACTACAATTATCTCCCATTTCATGAGGTTAATTTTTTGTTGAAGCTGCTCTCAGTCTCAGAGTGCTGCAAATGGCGTTTAAAAATAAAATGTTTCTGGGGGGCAGACCCCCCTAGGTGAGTCGTGCATTCGCCGTTCGCAAAACTAGATTGTACATCCGAAAACTTTGACTAACGTACGAAAAATCCTGGATCCGCCCCTGTCAGCCAGTATGCTTCTTTAATTTTCATCCAGTTTAATTGTACTAAATATCCCATAAACATAGAACATATCATTCTTACAAATCGTATGCTTTTTTGTTTTTGGAATTGCTACTTTTTGGCGTGTAAATTACTTCACAAACTTGGCCGGCGCCAAAAAATTTAAAATAAGCTATAGGCGATTTCATGTATCCATTTAGAAGAGCAGACTAAGGATATCTTAAGCATATCTTAAGGATATCTTAAGGATATCTATCGTTTCGAATACAACCATCAGGGACGTAGCAAAGCATCTGACATTTGGGGGCGGGGATGTCGGAGAATTATACGTGTAATAATTATAATAAAGCTTTTCGTGATTGATTGGCACTCTCATACTAGGTTTTGGGGGAAAGCGGGGTCTGGGGGTTCTCCCCCAGAAAATTTTTACATTTTTGAAGCTCTAGGACTGAATTTCTGGCGTTTTCTAAAGCAATTTCGCAAAAAAATTGCATGTAAAATGACTGTATTTCACAAAAATGGTTATCATTTCACAAAAAATAATTACTTTATTACGCAAATTTAACCTAAAATTGTCAAAATTTTAGCTTGAATTTGCTGGTGCCAAAACTTTGAAAAGTTTAGAGCCCCCTTTCAGTATATCGAGAACTTTCAGAGACCCCCCCTTTAATGCCAGAAAATATTTCGCTGTACCCCCCTTAACATCTTCATCCCCCCCTCGGCATAATAATTTTACTTCCCCTAACATCTGAACAACGAATGAACAATGAGGCCTGAAGATATTACAAGATTATCGGCTGAACATAGGGAGGAGTATATGAGAATTCCTTAAAGACAAAAAAGAAAAGCAAACGATATACTATTGCAGGAACTGAAGCCCATCGTATAGATTTTGTAAAGACACATACATTGGGACGCGAACTCAATATTAGCGGTGCAAAGGCTGGCAGAACATATACTATAGAGACCCAATTGAGAAAAACAAGGGTTGGCCAGATAGACTTTGGAAAAGTATAAACAAAGACACAAAGTCACTGGTCGTAATGCTAAATCAACTCCTATTCTCCTAAATGCATTTTTTCAGGCAGTGTTATGTTACATTTGAATGCACAATCAATATCAGAAATTCTTAATTAACAAGCATTTTTGCACTATCGCAAACGGACTGGCGGAGAAATTTAGATCTGTTACTCGGACTGCAACGCCAGTAGCGTCAAGCAATGAAATTTGTGACTCACAAAAATTTGATTTTGAGCCCATACCAGTAGAATATGTCAAAATGCAACTGCGTAGACTCCAAACGAATAGTAAGGCAAACGGAATCATACCAGCACTCGCTTGTCAAAAGACGCTGCACCCGTAATATTTTACCAAACTTATAACGACAATTTTCAATCGATCGCTCTCTTTAGCTTCCTGTCCATGCCAAGCCCCTTGAAAATCGGGAGAGTGGCAGCACTTCATAAACAAGGAGATCGGACGGATGTTAGTAATTATAGGCCGATAACGATCTTTTCAACAATCAACAGCATATTTGAGCGAGCGCGCGGTTTACTTTCTACGAATATCTAGCTTGTTGCCAGAACGATCCTTGCAAAAGAACAGTTTGGTTTTCGAGCAAATAGATGATAGATATCTGGCCTCCATGCATAGATGCAGGCAAAGTAACAGAAGCTGCTATCCCTGACCTAAGCAAAGTGTTCGACACTGTATAAACACTGTTGACCATGGACTGCTGCTGCATAAACTAACTCGTTCTGGTCGGTCAAATAACCTGGTTTTGGTCTTATTTATTAGATCAATATATTACGAAAGTCACCGAACTGTGGAATCGCATAAAAAATTCGTACATCGACCACTCCCACAAACGTCTACGACCGCGCCTACATAGCATGGCATGTTTACAATTCTAATTTTAAACAGCCAATAAGGTTCTTGGTAACAATTGCAATTAAACGTCTATTGGCTGTTTAATATTAGAATTGTAAACATGCAAAAATATTACGTAGACGTTTGTGGGAGTGGTCGATATACGAATTTTTTATGCGATTCCACAGCTCTGTGACTTTCGTAATAATTAAATGTCACGATGATAGATACAAAAAAACTTTCATGATGAGCTAGTACCTTTGGTGTACCACAAGGAAGTATTTTGGACCGTTGCAACGTTGCTGTTTATTATATTTGTGAACGATCTGCCTCATTGCTTCCAATTTTGCTAAGTAATAGTCCTTGCAGACGATACTGTCATTTACTATATACATCATCCATGTTAAGTGAGGTTAAATCAAAACTCAATACAGATTTGGAGCGTAACGAAATGTTGTTAACACTGAACTTTAAGAAATCTTCCTTCTCATAGGAGGTTAATTAATTAATAAAAATCTTAGTACGGGAAGATCGAACTTGTTAAGTACAAAGTAAACAAATTAAACAGTCCTAATTTATATGACTAATTGTCATTTAGATCGAGTATAACTCAGCTGATATGTAAAAGGCTGCAAAATTTTGAACTTAATAAAAATATATCTATCTATCACATTGTATAGAGATTTTTATATATTGTGAATATCTGTTCTATATATATTGTTATATAATTGAAAAACACATTTGGTGACATGAACCCCCGGATTAAATATTATTATTATTAATTTCAGTCCGCTCAGAAAAAAGTCAGCATGGCATCCATATGTAGGCTAGAAAAAGATTGACATTGAGGAACTTGAAGAGAAATCTAATTAAGGTATTATCTTGTATTTAGACATGTTTGGGAATGGAGTTAAATATTTCCATCATACAGGGTACCTGTGCATCTTGGTTCTCTTCTTCCAGTGCTGTCACAGATTCATAAAGCTCTGACACGTTAGTCTTGACAATTTTAAGAAGATCAGCGTCTACTGCATGACCACAGCACAATTGCGGACCTTTAAAAAATCAAATGATGATTATGCCCTTGTCAGCGAGGCCGGTGAACACGTGCGAGGATGTCAATCCCCAGATATGTTTCCAATTTATGTACGGGATCAACAATGTATACAGTGACTCATCAATCAAAAAGATATAATTTGGTAGGTACCGAAACGACACAACGGGTTTTGCTGCAACGTCAAGAGAACAATATCATATCGGAGCAGTGTTTTTTGGAAGGGGCAAGAAAATATGGAGGAAAAAACTCCAAGATCGAGCAGAAAATAGGAAATAATATACTTTCCGGAAATGTAATATACTGTAAATGGCGCAGATGATGCGCTAATTCGCACCCAAGGTGAAGAAATTCAGAATGAAATCATGACACTCCAGACGAAACATATATAAGAGCACATGCAGAACCGAACAAGAATGTTGTTTACATGCACAAGACCTCATCGCAGAACGCATTACTTACGTAAAATACAATTTAATTAACTGTATATTATATTATTTGAAATTTAAACCGATAACGGCGGGGCAAAACGTTTAGTAGGAATTTAATGTACATTTTTTGAACTTTAAAGTTATTTAAATTAACGTACTTCAACGTCATAATTCCAAAAATTGCATGAATTTATGTCCAGTCTCAAAAACGCCAAAATGTTGATAAAATAGAGCATCCGAATTCAAGCAGATGTTGAATCCCATTTGTAATATAAGGCCGATATAACATACAATTTGATTGGCTAATGCGCTTGCGTTATAATGCAAAAATGCACTGTGGTCTTTCTGTGTTTTTCCTGCTCCGCTTTGTAGCCACAAATATAAACAAAACGATAAAGTTTTTAAAATACAAAATTTATCAGAAATGATGTGATTCAGAATGTACCTTTAATACCTCTGATAGGAACTGTCAAATATATTTTCAGCGGAGGAAAAAATACAATAATTTCAAGCAATACAATGTATTCCACGGTTTTCATGGCAATTCCGGCAGACCAGACGCTGAAAAATCTTATCGACTTAGTTTGCTTATCACTAATCGTTCTACTGTATTTCCAGCGTTTTAAACAAATTTTCTCAAAACTGTAACATTATTTTGCTCGGCTCCTTCCCGGGTTATGTTGACAAACGTGTTGCTAAGCGACATGTAATAAGTATATGCGCGGATTTCACTGATTATATGTTAGGAGAATTTTGTGTAAAATTGATTCCCATGTAATATCTCCTAAACTAACTTTATAGAATAAACTATAGGAAAACTCTAATAGTGCGTTCAGGTGTGTTAATGCACGGGGGAATATTGGGTGTAGGAAGTCTAGGAATACATAAATTTACTGAAACTTCATTAACTTTCTAACTTTTCCCCGCCTAGTAAATCATAGACTGTTCACTTTACAGCATTATTTTACATGGCTATATAAGATATGTTATGGAGTGGTTATATATAATTTGATTTCCACTACCACTACCGCGCTATACCCTACTGGATCAGTACGCATCTGATTGATTAAGAGGTAGATTAAGCGTGTCAATATCAAATTTGATGTGGATAGTTTTTAGATAAACATTCCTTGCAAATCTGGCAAATTTTCTGCTGAATATACATGTAAATATTATACATAGAAAATTACCTTTGTCTTTCCAGTTATTCAGTTCTTTAAGAAATTCGTTTTCGTCAGCACTTGGCAAATTTAATTTCTTCACCAGTGTCTCGATATGCTGTATACACGAGAGATAATTTGCATCGCTCCAGTGTGAAAAATTACAATGAGCCCATTCGTTCCTCACCACTGAACGAACTGTATTTGCTTGTGCAGCAGCTCCAGATGTGTGAAATGGGTCAGCTTCACACATCACTGTTAATACAGCAGAAAGATCCATGGTTTGGTCAAAGCCGTTGAACTTTGCCATGAAAGGTTGGACAAATAACTTGGCAAGAGATTCCGGATCTTTGACATTATAATCATAAGCATTATATGTTAACTTGTGGTTGTCATAATTCTTGTTGATATTACCGTAATTCAGTTTTATCGTGGAAGGTGGTAACGTTTTTGTTTCTTTTTTGTAAATTTGGTTGTTGATTTGCTTTGACGACGGGAGGCAAAGTAGGTTATACCAACCCAACATTTCTTTTGCAAGAACATTTCTCAATAGCGGAGTAAGAAGTTTGTTGAGACAAATGCCAATGACGACCCATCTTCGTTGATCGTCGGTGATGACTGTAGGTGGAGTCACTGCAGGCAAGCTTCCTGCTACGGCGGTAGCCATAGTAATCCCTGCAATCAAAAGGCTATAATGTTAGAGGAGTTTGTAGGCACTTCATCCAATAGACTTTATGCATAATGACGTCATAAGGCTTGATGCTGGTCTTAGTAGTCATCGCCCGGGAAAATTTCGATAGTGGCCATTTTGAATTGTTTAATTTTCCAGGGAGATGACGTCCATAGATATAGGAGATCTAGATTGCTAACGCATACCTAGCGCAGGCGGGGCCTTACATGATAAATCCAAGATGGCGGTCCAACAGGGCAAAAAGACTATAGATTCTATTACGAAAATCAGGATTTTTGCATTTTTTTCCGTCGCATTGTTTCGAAACTTATTCGGTCAAATTTTATGGTAAAGAGAAACTTACCGCGAAGATTTTGAGCATATATATGATTGAATTGGATTAAAAATCGCAAAATTATCCAGCGATAAAAGTTCGTGTGAAATGGTCAGTTTGTCAGTTGGAGCGTTTTATTGCCAGAAATACTGTGCTATGTTAATATCTAGCCTTGTGAATGGTGTTTTATACTTGCATCTCTCATCATCATCTGCTCTGTCCTCATAATTATGCAAAATAAACTGTTATGTACCCCCCCCCCCTTTCCTTGCTTGTTAGAGAAGTAAACTGATGAGAGCACTGGATGAGGGTCTATCATCTATGGCCATGGTCTGTTATAATTTGCTTTTTATGCAAATAGTGAGCAAAAATTAAAGCAAAACTGTACAAGTTACATATATTGGACTATATCAGTACTATACACAAACTTTTATCGATGGATAATTTTGCGAGTTTTCATCCAATGCAATCATATATATGCTAAAAATCTTCGCGGTAAATTTCTCTTTACCATAAAATTTGACCGAATACGTTTCAAAACAATGCTACGGCAAAAAATGCAAAAATCCTGATTTTCGTAATAGAATTTATAGTCTTTTTGCCCTGTTGTACCGCCATCTTGGATTTATCATGTAGGCCCCGCCTGCGCTAGGTATGCGTTAGCAATCTAGATCTCCTATATCTATGAAGATGACCAGCATTCCTCGCGGGCATCAGACTTGTGACGTCATTATGCATTATGCATAATTTTTGTATGTTTGTTATTTATTTATGTTTGTTAATTGTCAAAATAATAATCATGTAAATAGTTTGTATTATGTATTTGTATTAGTCTTATTCTTACACGTCCCCTATGGAAACCATCAAAATATGTTAGGGCTAACGTGTTTAAATAAATTTTTATGTATATGTATGTATGTTTTTCTATAGGACTAAAAGTTCGGGATTCGGTGGCGTAGTCGTTCGTGAGAGCAAGCGCATTTGCCCTGACTGCCTGAGTCTGTGGGTTTGATTCACGCTACGGGATCATGTGCATGAAGAGAGCCCGTCGTCCACTAAGGAAACTTAACATTGTCTATGGTAGGATAAACACAGTTATAGAAGAGTAATATCACAATTTTTGCAAAGATGAATTAGTCTAGGATTGGTAAAATAGTCAAAGTATGTAAAATAGTCCTGTAGCCGGGATGACGTCAAAATCACGCGTAGAATCGACTGCTGGCATATTTCCTAACTCATACGATACAAAGGTCGCATTGTTTTGACATTTTTAAATGTATTTCCGGGTGGGATTAACTCACAATCAGACAAGAAATGGAAATACCGGCGGTGATACTTTTATCAAAATTTGAAGATACAGTCTCGCAAATGACACCCTAAATAGCGCTGTTTATAGCGATTCGAACAAGACTATTACAAAGAATACACGTCCAAAGGGGTCAAAGTTATCTTCGTCGAAAGGTATGGCTAGTCTATATTTTTGTTCAGCCGGACAATTGCATAATTTGATAATATACGATCTCACTTGACTTTCAAAGCTCATAAATCGCTATAATGTTGACATTGTCGAAAAGTAGCGTTAGGAATTAGTAGATATTTTTACACTGAATCGAACGGTGATATTTTCATCAAAATAACGTTATTTTACGGAACCGAAGATATGAATAGGCAAAAAAATAGTACATCGCTATCGACCTAGGTTTTTTGGGGTTGGGAGCTTGCCAAGCTATTCTACGGCCTATCGTGGCAGTTAGTTCAAGCAAGAGACTCTTATACAGTCACTACCAAATTGTAGGCCAACTCAAGACTCAAGAGAGGCCAAGACTCGCAGTGTAAACTACGCAGCTCTGGCCTCTGGCAATATTTCATTACAATCCTTGCCAATAATAAGAAAGATTCGGATTGACACGATACAACTTTATATTTGAAAAATTAAAAACACAAGTTTCGAAGTTTCGAGCGAAGGCCCTTCGTCAGGGAGTATAGCATGGTAGCGACATTTGTAACTTGCCGACGAAGCGTATCTGTTCGAAACGTCGAAGTACTCCTTGTATATTTCAGATATTTGTATCCCTATCCATCCGAAGCTTTCGTATTTCAATGCAACCTTTTCCCTGCAGCAAGATTAGAATTGAGCCCCGAAAAACGAAATATAAATTAACATAGAAAACCTGATATTTCTGCTACTGTATACCAGTCTTGGTAAGTACAAAGCTGAAGTGTGACAAGTATCAGATTTACTACCAAAAGGAATGCATTATTTAACGCAGCTCTCCCAACATGCGTTGAATGAATTGTACAAAATACAAAATTATTGTAGTTGTTGGTATTCTACCAAAGCATGCATGGATCTAATGTCTTATTTCCTTGTAATATGGGCAATCCGCATCCTTTAAAACTAAGTCACTTAGAATAACGTAATCGCAAATTCGAACATGAATGGTTATAGGTCATTATAATTTAGATCGAAATTCACGCATTACAAAGTCAAAGAATAAACATAGTACGACTCCTTACCTTATGTCTGGCCTTCACTACGATGCAAGCATCGGCACTGATTAATTTGTAACGACCATTCCGCATCTGATTGAAGAAGAACAGCCATTGCATGATACTTCATAGTTAATACATAATACAATCCTTTAATCTGCAATTCAGATTCATTCTGGGAATTAAAATACTTGGAATTTTGAAAGCGGAACTCGGAAGTGAAAAATTTATTATTTTAATATGAACTAGATTTCAAGTCCCGCAATTTGATCAAGGATTTCAAATGACATCTTGTACGAATAAATCACTACTTAATTATTAAAGCCAGGTGAATTAATTTTGATCCAGTCCTAGGAATGGATCAATTTACTTCACCAGGTATCCAGTATTATCATGTGAGCAAAATAAAAGATTATGGTTGGCTAATTTACTTATGAATTATTAATGAGTTTGAGATGTAGAGATACTGTACCCTGCAATGACATGACGATATATCCCATTAGAAATATGATAAGTATTCATGCGTAAAACGATATAGAAAATAATTTAGAAAGAAACTGTACTAGGTCTGTACTACATGAATTAAACTAGGAGTTACTATCGCAAGGAAAATGCTGCCGATATGTACATGTAGGATGTGCTACAAAAAGAGTGTTTTTCACTGTATGTATGATTTATTGTCTTACACATCGTCGTTCCTCAGTTACCTTCGTACAATTATATCTTACATCTAATCTTATGAAAAGTATATTTTAATATACTTAACAGTGCGACTTTGATAGTTGACACATAATATAAATGATAAAATGTGAATATTATTGAATGATTTTGTCACTCGTACAACTTTTAATTTGGCTATTCAAACAATTGATTTAAAATAGTTGAATTTATACTTACTGGGATGTTATTGCTTATTGGGATGTTGAAATTATGTTTGTTTTAAATACATTTAATTGATATTCCATAAATTCATTTTGTATGATTTCATTGACCTTGACGTTGTTCAAAATCATTTTGTATTGTATTGAAACTGTATGTCTATGACCTATGTTATGTACTATATTAACCCATTGAGTCGCATTGCATCCTGATGCACCCTACTTTGAACAGTATTTTACTCTGTCTAATGCCAGACGATTTTACTCGTCAAGGGGAGAGTGCTGGCGCTTAATGGGTTAACACGCCCAAAATCTGTACTAAAACTGCTAATTCTGTTTTGTGATTGGCACAGTTTAATCAAAGAATCCTCCCGTTGAACCTTCACAATATTTCAATTTATTATTAACTGAAGGCTCTGGAATCCAGGATAGCTTGCCATTGAATACAGTGCAATGCTTATATTTCTGAATGAATAAGATCATACTCAGAACAGTCAGAACTGCAAAACTATATTGTTAGAAAGAAGTTGAAGTTGTGAGCATTATTGTGGTAACAGCTCCATATGTATATATCAATGTATGTCAGTAGAATCATGTTTATAGGCTTTATATATAACTGAAGCAGTCTTATACAAGTCATATCTTATACAAAAGTCAGTTGATATGCTATATTACATGTAATTGCTGATAAGTCCATATATGCAGACAACAATCCACACTGGGTAGCTCTAGGAATCTTGTTAAGCCTGATTTAACAACATCCCGCGTTTGTTTTTAAACTATAAACGTCTAGAAATAGAACGTACCGAACACTATTATATACTCACCGCCTTTGGCTTTGCACATATTAAGTGACATAACAAACAAATAAACTAAAAGTTCATTTGCTTCTTGTATCAGCATAAAGGCATGAATCATTACTGTCGATTTAGTCGGGAATAGATCAGTGATTCAGTGGGTATTATAATTGCCGATATATTCTTGAAATCATATTGTTTCAATGCCTCTATATCGAAGTTTAATACACTAAAGTGACTAAACAAGTATAAACAGCAGAATTAAATATAAATGCCTTCATGTATTATAAAATATATCACCAGACAGGTAGACAGGGCACACGGCACGACTACATCACTATACGAGAACGAAATAAAGCCATCCTTACCTGAATTATTCAAAATATTGTCGATCATTCTTGCGCCAGAGACACAAAATAACACCGTGCTTTATTTACCCATTCATCTTCACAAATATTACTCGGAATTTTTATGGAAATTCGCATTATTTTATGATTTTTATATTTCTGTCCGTTTATAACAGTCGCCATGTTGTGAACAAACCCCACCCCCCCGGGAACAAAAAAAATAATATCAAAACAGCTAGTTTTGGCCCGTCCGTGGATGACAAAATGACATAAATCGAGATTGTAGCGGCTATAAACTCGGCGGTCACGTGGTAAGCACACCACGTGTAGAGATTAGTGTGCTGCCTCGCTACGCTCGGCAGCAACTACAGTAGCAAGAGGAATTAAATAAGATCAGAATGGTCAGAATTAATGTTAATTTTATTGTTGTGTTTTGTGGTCCATGGGTTTTGGTGGCAGCATGCGCATGCGCGGCTAACCACAATGCACAAACTGTAAAATGGCGAGGAATTTAAATGCCGAATTGTAAACAAAAACACTCTGATGGCTATTTAATTATTTAAGGTAATTGAAACAAACAAAAAATACACTAGAAAAGAAGTTTATACATTAATAAAAAGTTTTCTAAAGGCCCTGTCACACTATTGCGTATGAGAGAAAGTATGAGAAGCGTATGAAAATTAATGAAGTAATTTTCATACGCACAAAAATCCTTTGAAATGCCAGCGTATGAGTACCGTACATCTGGCGTATCTCTAGCGTATTCAGCGTGTGCCTAGAGTATGCTTATCATGATAAAGCGTACGTCCAAATACGCACAAAATTTTTGAGCATGCTTAAAAAAACTTTTCTGCCTCGCCGTATGCCACCGTATGCGACCGTGCTTGGAACGTATACAACCTATGCGTAACGTACCCCTAACGTATGTCAGCGTATACCGGCGTATGAGTGATATTTTTCATACGCTAGTACGATACGCAATGGTGTGACAGGGCCTTAACATTTAAAATCCGTAAAAAACTAACAGAATTTAAATTAATAATTACCGTTTAAGACCGGGAGGCCTACAGGTCATTTTTTAACTATATAACTGGGGGAGGGGGGGGGGCAAAGCCCCCCAGCCCCCTTGGTGCCCCCCTCCCCCACTCAAACATTTTGCCCCCCCCCCCAGCCAAAGTCCAAAATGAAGATGCTATTTACTGTTTGTGATAAGAATATGACTTGTTGGCGTAAGTTCATTGCTCTGATCAGGAAATCTTGAGCAGATTCTTTGGGACCTTAGCACATTTGTGTAAGTTCCTGGTAAATTTCTGTTGCAGACTTTTCCTTGAAATGTGCCCTTAAAATTTGCTTCAAACGGGACAAGGACAACCCACTCATCATTTCTAGGTATGAGCGCAATTTTAAACTAGGGCTCACAGCACGCATCACTGCTTCAATTATTTCAGTTTCCTTGTTTCCAGATTTTACGCCAGTGTCAATTTGTCGAACAAGACTGACAAAGGACAATCCATCTTTGTGGCCTTCAACACTGATGGTTCCACTGATGTTCTTTTACGGCATGGAAATCGTTCAAATCGTAAGAAAATAACACTTACTTTCTTCCCAAACGTACAGCCATGGAAATATCACGTCTTTACTCTCCAGTTAAATCACAAATTACGGTGGCATACGGTGGCATACGGTGGCATACGGGGGCATACGGTGGCATACGGTGGCATACGGCGAGGAAGAACATGAAAATTGTTTAAGGCCAATGGAACTGTAGATTCTGTTTACCGTCCGAGAATTTAAAAAATCTGATGCGGGTTTTTTTCATTATTCATTTTTCAATATTTTTGTTATTGTCTATTTTCCGACCAAAAATTATCTTTAAATCGTTTTCTTTTGATTTCGACCATCAACACTTCTGTCCAGCATTCTTTTATCATTTTTAGGCTTTCCTTTGCTGAAAATTTCTTTGTCACGCCATTGTTTTCGAATTTGCACATGTCAGACTCGCGAATTTCCGAGTGTACCGAACAAATGCTGACTGATCCATCATACACCAGCGATGTACTGCTTTTTATATCGAAGATTTGATGATCTGATGTATATTTGAAAGTTTCGATGCGTAGAATTAAAAATAATGACAAATAATGAAAATAATTCAGAATAATAAAAAATTCTTGCGGTAGTTTCAAGCACATGCGGGCGGTGGACGGTAAACAGAATCCATTGGCCTAGGCATGCTCAAAAATTTTGTGCGTATTCGGACGTATTGTTTATACGATAAGCATGATCTAGGCACACGCTGAATACGCTAGAGCTACGCCAGATGTACGGTGTTCATACGCTGGCTTTTCAAAATCCTTTCGTGTGTATGAAAATTATTTCATTAATTTTCATACGCTTCTCATACGTTTCTCCCATACGCAATAGTGTGACAGGGCCTTTGCGTTTACCTCTCGCGAAATCATCAAAAGCCCGTATCAGATCGTCAATTCACTCCAAAATCAGGAATTTTACCCTCTTGAACGCCACAATTCGGCGTGAAATAACCCGAGTGGCATCCTGGCAGGATCGCCAAAATGTTACCGATGTTAAATGATCAAACGATTGAAGAAAACAACGATAAATATATTTCTGTTAATTCAACTTGAAAGTTTTTACAACCCCCTTCGCACTTCTGAACGTGTTCACAGTTTGACGTCACGTGACACCATCCTATATCCGGTGCAGGGAAACGGAAGTAAAAATAAACTTGGGAGTAGGGTCATTAAGGGTCAGTATTTCTCACATATACAAACGAATATCATAGTGCCTTTGAGGTTCCCCATCGATGAGTAAAATCGTCTGGCGTTAGACAAGTAAAAGAAATAAGTAGGATGCGATGGGCCGCATTGGTTAACCAGAGACATTTTCAGATTTTTTGGTTAACCCATTAAGCTGCAGAGCTTCCACAAAGGCGAGTAAATTCGTCTGGCGTTAAGACAAGTAAAAGAAATTAATAGGACACACAGAGGTGCATTGCAATTCAATGAGTTAAGTCAAGTGAGATACCCGGCTACCACTCTCTCCTCCGCAGAGCTTTCCTCGCTTTTTAACAAGGCGAAGTTTCGATTTCATAAGTCTAGCGCCTCTGCAATTTTCCCTTTCGTAAACGGTCTTTGCCATCCCTACTCGAGTTACATCTCGGGAGCTCACGATTTCTCGCCACGCGGCACGCGCTAAGTGCGCCCTTCATGAAGGCAAGAAAGTTCGAATATTTTTCGTCGAATTTGAATCAATAGAAGGTCGAAGGTTGTGTTTGTTTGTTTCTTTGTTCAAAACGGTATGGCTGCATCAAATGGAGAAGCTATGAGATCATTGAAAAGAACAACCGGATGGAATAAATTTTACAGACAAGTTGCCGTAAGTGCTTTAATATTGTGCTTTTATTGATTCATTTGTTAAGAAATGCTAAGCCTATATACGTACTAATGACTTAATAATATATCTATGTGGCTCAGCACGTGGTCATTAGATAAAGCATATAAACACAATGAAAACTGGAGAAGATTATTCAACAGTTTCCTTTTCTGATGGCCATTCATCTTGGAATTATTTCGATGTAAATCATGTCGGTTTGAGTGGTCTGATCATGTCGAGAATCACATCGATGAATCGCCATTCGGTGAATCGCCTTGTTGGTCTTATAACATCGAAGCTTCGCATTGTTAAAAAGCCAGGAAAGCTCTGCGGAGGAAACACAGGCTACCAGCTATTCAACAGCTAGTCCAGCAATGGTTGAAAATTTGGCCAACATTGCCATTGGCAGATAAACTTGCTTAATCAGTAAGTTTTGCCTTTCTTGTGCTCATTTTTTATTTATAAATATAACCTCAGCATTATAACAATGTTACTGGCAAAGAATTAGCATAACATTCATTTATTTATAAAGCCTATGATTTACAAGAGAGAAATTCAATCTACAGTACTGTATAATTTGAGACGCATAGCTTGCATTCAATCTTCATGATCATACAGTACAAAAGTAGTCCGAATACGTATACCATACTTAATATAAGCAAAATTCTCTGCTCAGTGGTCTAAAATATAATACAAATATACTGTCATTTAGAAAACAATTATATTAAAAAAAATATCATCTGTAATACGAAGGATTGATAGGTCGATATTAAATAGATTTTATATGTGCCTTCAATTGATTGCGATCAAATCTATCACAATCAATTGAAATGGAAATAAATCGCTACAAAATATCAAAACAGTCGCCAAAAATTGAGCTTTATTACGAAAATACGATCCATTTTAGTTCACCGAATAAACGAGACTTGATATAAACATAAAATGATAAAAAAATCGGCCACACTTTCACGCCGAAAATTCAAATGCAAAACGTCACACTTCGATATAAGGGGGTGGACATCTGTTATATTAAGGGGCGGTACGGCGCGCTCAATGTATAACTGGAGTGTCATGTAAATCCAGTGAACTGAATACAACTGTAAATTTTATTTTCGGCCCCCATTACACGCAAATAAAACGGAGAAAAGATATATATTGAAGCAAGTGTACCACATAATATGTCATGTTCTCAAAAGAATTCTATGTTTGCATTTAATAACGCCATAATAATCTACTTATCATGTCTACGTATCACGCCATGTAACGCAAAAAATAGATCTTCAGGCTCACGAACACTCATAGTCTAGTCAAAATATGAAATAATCACTTCCACCAAAAAAAAATTGCAAGAAATTGTTTTCAGGTAATTTCTGGTAGTATCAAGTGTGGGGAACAACATAATAAAAGTTTACCGAAATTGGTCACGTGAAAGCGTCTATTCATGACGTCGTAAAAAGATTGCCGCCAATGACCTAAAAATGTCAAATATCTACTTATGGAAACGCTGAAAATTGTAATAGATTGTGCAAATTATCCAAAAAACTCTAATATCACAATAGTAACAATATTATAGACCTCCGAAAATGTAGCCTGCGTAGCAGGCGTTTAGTGCGGCGGGAGATGAAAAGGCGTCGTTAAATAAACGCCTGCCCAAATGCCTATGATTAATTTGTTCTTCTCCGAAGAATCTTCGGAAAAGCTTCCCATTGGTTAATCTCGTTAACGGAAGTAATTACGTAACTCAAATGTCAACAATAATTTTGCTCGCGTTGACGCGTTTATAGTCGCGTATCAAAAATATGCCGCCTGTTAATGCTTTCGAGGAAACTTTCTTATATTTCAAGTATTTAGGCTTCGAAATTCAGTTGAACCAGAACAGAGAAAGTATATTATTAATTTGCTACGTGGTGAAGACGCCGGTTATCGCGATTCTTCCTAGGAATACGGAAAAGTTTGATCTTTCAATTATACATTTTAAATATATCCTGAATATTTCGTTAATATAGTTGTCTTGTTATTTGTTCACTTTAAAGTATAATTCAAGACCAGATAGTTGAGGCTATATCACTTGGCATTGCAGCTATGAGGTTGAATGATGATTTTAAGAATAACATTTCAAAACATGCTCAACTGTTATATTTGCTATACGGCAGAATACGTTAAACAACCGTGGTTCAGGAGTCTTTTAAAAGATAAAAGCTCTGTGCACGTTGTGACTGACTGTTGTCTAAAATAGCTTCAAAAACTCAATAATTCATGAGGAAAACACAAAGAAAAATCATAAACGTGTCGTATCCTTGATATGTGATAGAGATTTCCCTTGATTTACATAAATTTTAATGATTTTCTCTACATATACACACCGAATTTTTTGAAAGCTACTTCGCCAATGAACGTATACTAGATCGATCGTTTTTGAAGCAATTTAAAACATTCGCAGTGCGTGTTTTATCAGACCATCTTTATATCTGATAAAACACTGCTGCTCGTGTTTTAAATAGTGCATAAAATCTCTGCAAATCTCCGTAGTTGCCGAGCAAAAAGCATGCATGATGCTAAATATAAATCTCGACTATGATTGGATAATGGGTGAAGGTGCTAATTACAAAACGTCAATCATCCTTAATGGGCGAAAACAAATTTGTCATAGCCAATTTGGGCAGGCGTTCCCTCTGTACCCGCCCGTCAGCTAAACGCCTGCTACGCAGGCTACCGAAAATGTTATGCTGTGTCATGTTATGACGTCATCAATGACGTCATGACATTGATGTTCTGTTATGTCATTTCTTTCCTCTCGGGTTGCAAGCAATAAACTAATAAGTGTTCTAGTTCAATAGGTGAAAATGTGAAATTGTATAAAGGAAACAAGGTGCATGAGTTAACTTCTTTTCTGTTTTACACCTCTACGGCCTTATTGTGGTCGTACTTCTGGCTTTGTTTTAAAGTTTAAAGTATGAGATTTTTATTTTGATTTTTGGAAGTGCTAATATATTTAGCGAAAAACAAAAAGATACACAATAACATGTGATATATTAATAAAGTTTTAGTCTTTGGCTGTTAGAAATATAAAATGTGCATGTGTGAGGCTTTTTTGCAATATAAAACCTCATCATACTCACAGTAAATATAGGCAGGAGTACAGATTTTTTCGCCAAAGTGTAAAATTGTCAAAAAGCTGCCGCTCATAAAACTTTTATAAAGGTTCAAATCAAAACAAAATTATAGTTATAGTTATAGGCTACAATGTCTAATAACTTATCTATACGTTGTACAAATCGAGAACTGGAAATTCTATGGTTAAAAATATATATTTCCCATTATTTCTGTTGTTTTTCTGAAAAAAAACCCAGGAAAATTGTAGGGAAAAAACCGTATTACCATGGGTACCACTTATCTTCTATTCTTCTAGTACTTCATGTTATAACAACATGAAAAAAAATTGGGGGGAAATGCATCTTGAAGTATGATCTCTGCTACTGTAGTATAGACAAGTACATATCTTTGCTTTTAAAACGTTCTTAACAACATTTTTCTTGAATAATTATAAAAAGCAGTAAAAGAAAATTCTTCTGCCCATTGAACAGAAATAGTCAAATACACTTTGCGGATCGCACTAAAAACTTTTCAGTGCTGCCTTCAAACAATGCCATTTTCTGTTGAATCGCTGCAAAATATTAACAAGTTTTATGTTTCCCAGTAGCTTAAAAGTACCTATAACCACCATGTCTTCTTCCCTGTAGAATTATTCATTTTGCATTTCAGAGGCTCAAATGAGAGAAAGCCGGGATAATTGCTCTTTATGCGAGAATGTATTAGGAGATGAAGAACGAGTAGTAACTGGTGAGAAAGGGGCTGAAGGAGTCAACCGGACCAGCTTTGGAAGAGGTGATAGGATCGTTGTATGTTCTGAGACTGTGGTGCACAAAAAATGTCGCATGAATTACATCAATAAGAAGCAAATAGATTTGTATAAGAAGGCAAAGTTCAACAAGCCGTCCCTACCTGTCAAACGAAGTGCACGCGCTTCTATTGGGCCTTATGACAGCAGGACGCATTGTTTATTCTGCGGAAATGAAATAGTAAAGGCATCAAGTAGTGGCGTATATTCTGAAGAATACAGCTGTGTTAAAACAGATACATTTGTGGAAACAGTCTTGTCGCATTGTAAACAGCGTAACGACGATTGGGCATTTACTGCTCAAGGGAGAATAGAATACTTTGGAAAGGATTTGCATGTTGCAGACAGTCTGTATCATCGGTCATGTGACATTCATTTTCGCACAAATAGAGGTATTCCCATGCAGTACCAAGTTGGATTTACTGAAAAGATCAGAGGTGTGTTGTTGTGCACACTTCATGTTAAATGTATGGAAAATTCCCAGTCCGGTCATACAATGGTTCGGAAAATACAATGGTTTTGTCAGCAAGGCGAGGGTTTCTACATGCATATATTTTCTAGTATATTTAATATTTCATAGTATTTTGTGCATACAGAAGTTCAATGTTAAATATTTTTACAATAATTTGAGGAATGGAATATTGCAGCATATACTACTGTATTCTATTTACATGCCTTTGTAATTTTGTTTGTATAGGAATAAATAAGTGTATGGGTAAATATCAGGATTTTGGGCACCTACACTCAATATAACTAATCGTCGATAGTATTTGTAGATGGAAATTTCGTGAATTTTATACATTGATTAAACCTAACCAGGAGCTGCATGTTGCCTTGCGATTCGGGTGCAGCCCTCTAATCAACTGAGCTTCTGAGGTCAGCTGTCAAGCTCTAACCGCAAGTTCATGTACAGTATGTATACTAAATTGATGCCAATGTAAGGTGTATAGGCAAATTTCCATCCATAAAGTGCATCTATAATTCGTAATATCAAGTGTAGGTGCCCAAAATCATACGGAAATGCATTAGTCTTCAAGTTGCACACGGGCATTTACACTATCATAACCAATCAAATAAAATGCCCGGGTGTGTTCCGGGGGGGGGATGGTTACTCCTGGAATTGACTCATGCATTAGAGAAATGTTCCTTGTTATTTTTGCTATTTGTAATAAACTAATTGTGTTCTTTGCCACAGGAACCAATTTTTGATAACTAAATTATATTTTGATATTTACTGTTGTATTTTCTATGTAGATGCATAATTTGTGAATTATAATATTTGACGTTATCTGGATATTACTGTTCAGTTTTGTCCAATGTCGCCTAATGTCGCCCAATGTCGCCCAGTTTCGCCCAGCGACGCACACTACTTTTCTTTGAAAATTGCCAATGTCGCCTAATGTCGCACAATGTTGCACATAATAACGGCGACCTTGGCCCCCAAAGTAGGCCTGAAAATGGAATATAATGAAATCGTGTATATGCAAGCTTTCGTTGGTAGGAATGCAACTACCTGAAAAATACATAGCTACACTGTGTCTAGATGCCCGGCAGTCATTAGTATTCATAATAAAAATAGCTGATATATCATTTTAGCAAAACAAAACAAAAAGTTATTTTACAATGAATTTCAGCGAGGTGGTTAGTTAGTTCAGCAACTAAAGCATGTTGCTGATAAAAATTTCTTTACAGCATTTAAAGTTTTTTTCCAGACCAGTTTTAATTAGCTCCCCTCAACCTTCAGGGGTTAGATGTTAGAGCTGGGGTTATAATGATTGGGATCAGTTTATTTTTTAAATGTGACTTTAACTATAAATGCCAGTCTGCCGGGCATCTGGTATTTGGCTGCCATATTCCATTCCTATAATTATTGTAAATCTTGAAAATATTTAACAATGGAATCCTGTATGGAATAATACATTGTTGCACACCAGATATGTGCACCAAATACTAGGAAATATTAAATATACTGAGCAGGAGCAAGGTTTTGCAAAGTACATGCGTCATTGCGATCGGTTAAATACCTATATACATTCCATGCTGTCTTCGTCTGTGTTGTGAACAAATATTAGATGTCTATAATTCAAATTACAGTGTACTACACGACAATCCAATACCAAAGGAACTGTTGTATGCCTTACTTGACACTTCATAAGTGATCATAATGGCGATATAACAACTAGTACCGTTCTAGTGCAAATTGCTTGGTCATTATTTTAGAACATCGGCCATGATTTATGCACCTATCAATGTTAAGCCCCAGAGGGGGGCGGCCATAGGTGGGGCATTTGATTTTTTGAGCAGATTTTCAATCAAATGCCCCACCGTCGGGCAATAAATATTGGTCAAATGCCCCACCAATTTGCAATAAATACTATATTAGTAAAAGTCATTCGGTTCAAATTGCCCCAACTTGGGGCCAAAATGCTAATTAAAATCCCTAGGGTTGGAATGCAATTGATGTTCAAAACCCCACATATGCCCGACACCCCCCCCCCCCCTTTGGGGGTTAACATTGATAGGTGCATTATAGTATAGCTTGGGAAATAAGCGACCTTTGATAGCCAGTATAAGGGCTAAAAAAAATCCTTCTCTTTAAAGAAATTACACAAGGCTTCTTCTCAATCTATAGATAAATTTTTTCAACATTTAGAAGCGCACACGCTGTAGAAATGGCGATAGAAACTCAACATATTATATAAACCAAACGCTCCATCACTTGCCGCCATATTTGTTTAATTTGTTATTTGAGCGGCATCATATTTATCGTATTAATTTTCTTACATAAATTATTTTCCCAAAAAATCTGAAAAAACGGGCTGAGAGGACGTAGCAAGCTTACGCAGCATCTCAGGCTGATTGAGGCTGAATGTCGCTTAAGCTAGCGGGCCACCTCGGTTCCAATATAAACGCAGAATGAAATTTAGTAGGAACAATAAGAAAGGTGGGATATCTCGCCTATAAACGATCCAGATATAAACAGCTCATAACTCCAGAATTTTGTGAAACTACTACAGTTACAAGCCTCTAATAAACAGAAGGTTTCATTATGGAATAACATTGGAGTTACACTATATTTATAGTTGCTGTGAGCCCAGTGCTTTGTTTTGGTGAGCCAGCCTGCTACAAAAATCTCATGTAAACACGGGGTGAATTCATCTCGGAAACGCGAGCTACAGTCGCTCACTCTCCGCCTTCCCCCTGTTTCAACGCTGAAATGCTATTATCTTCCTGACAGAAACATAACGTGTCCCAACAACCGCAAGTAGTGCCCTATTGGCATTCAAAATCTAATGCTGCATGATATTTGAATAAAACAATAGTTTACAGCACAAAGGAACATTGAAACGAGGGGAAGGGCAGTACGTTTGTCTCAAATATTTTGTGGACGATTGCGGGTTGGCTCGCTGGCATTTTTGTGACGTCATGCAAGTGAGTCAAATCTTAACGGTCTGTTAGACTGTTATCAGTTTTGATCAGCTCGAGCCTCGAAGGTTTTGATCGCTGAACGTAACGGCTGAAGTGTTTTTATATTCTAAGTTCTATCATGGTTCTATATAAAGTATCATGTCGACAACTGAATCCGACAGTGGCGATCAGTCCGATGATTCCAGTGCGAATTTTATACCTGGTTTATATGTTGTGTTGGAAGATGCTGATCTGTAGCATCTCGCCAGGTCCCTAGTATTATCATTAAACGGTAAAACCACCAAATCTATACGACGCGTACGTGACGAAAAACTGCCGATTTTATCACAATTTCACTTCACGGGTAAAACTGTGGATTGTTGTTGGTAAACAAAGCTAGGGACACGAGAAAAATAAAATAAAACTAGTCTCCCATTATTAGCGACTGTTTTTTAGTCGCGTCTGCGTGGCTCTCTGCTAACGTAGACGTTCTATGACTTTGCAAGGTTTATATCTCTGGTTCGGTGCATGCTATGAAGACAAAAATACTACGACTCGATTCAGTGAAACAAAATCTCCTAACTCCCTGCAGCGAATCCCTGCCAGCGATAGTTTTAGACTTTTAGTCAGAACATAGTTAATATAATGAGATTAACTATGGTCATAGTATAGTTTTTAGTCAGATGGTATAGCTATTTATGACCTTTGTCTTTGATAGGTCAAGCGGTGTCATAATTCATTATATTACTCAATTTATAGTCTCGAACAATGTAAACTAGTCATATCTTTCGCCGAACATAACTTTGGCCCCTTTGGAAATATCTTTTTCGTAATAGTCTTATTCGAACCGGAATCGAAAACACCATTTAGAGTGTTATTTTCAAGCTTGTGTCTTCAGATTTGCATCTTTTATTTCGGTATTACAAAATATCTATATTATTAGCGGGCCCGTAAAACCGAAATTGAATCATCAAAACAAAGCAAATTATCGTCAGTCTTTTAATAATAGCTTCGGATAGTTAGGCTTGCCAAGCCCGTCAACGAAAAACACGAAAAGAATTGCCTCTCGTAATCCTCTGGTCAAAAATGATCCGAGTATATAGTCGAAGTCTAGCTTTGACGGCACAAACAAACGTTTTGTGGGATACCAACCCATACTTTTCTTCGTCTTTTAGCTTCCCCGCGTTCGTTATTGAAGTATGGAATATTGTATATATATATATATATTATTAAATTTGTCACAAATATTTACAATGACACTGATAAACAATATACATAACAAGCTACAAGACAACACACGTGACTGGAATGTGGAACAGGACTTACGTCCCAATTAATACCTCACCCCATATATACTTCATAGGCACTTTCTCGGTGTGAGAACAAACAAAAGCTTAACACTAATCTGAACTTGATCATTATATAAATTCTAACTGATTTATGGTTGTTCGTACACCGAGCTAGTGGGTGAACTTTACTGAACTAAACTAAATACTTAGTATTTATATTACAAACATTTTCTTCACAAAACTAAATATTAGCTACGGTTATTAGGAAGTTTGTATGATTTTGACTTGATACTATATAAGTTATTTAAACGAGTTTTAAACGAACATAAACTACTGGATTTCTTAATTTCAGTTGGTAGGCTGTTCCAAAGTTTTGCTGATCTAATAAAGTAAGAGTTTTGAAAGTATTCCTGATTATGTTTTATAATGAGGTGGAAGTTATTTTCGTCATAGTTGCGAGATTGATAGCCGGGATTGTAAGTGCATAAATATTTGTTTATATCCATTGTTATGAGGTGGTGTTTGGATTTGAACAGCAGTATCAGATCAGAAAGTTCTCTTCGGAATTCCAGTGGTAGAAGATTTGTTTTCTGCAACCGGTCCACGTACGACATGTTGTCAGGATAATTCAAGATGAATTTTGTGGCCCGCCTTTGAACATTCTCGATGAGCAAACAATGCTTAAAGGACAATGGCAACAAATTTTTTTATTGTCTGTATTTATTAAGCTTATTAATGGAATACTTAATTTCATATTTTTGTTTGTCTATTGCATTTAGTTGTTCAGATAATTTGCGAAAATGTTTAACAAATTTTAACAGTCGTCCGCCATCTTGGGAAATTCCGCGTATGCTAATTTATGCATGAATACATTTCGTGACGTAGATGGCAGGGCAAACGCAAATCCCACAGTATAAGTTACACTGTAACAACGTTGAGATTTGGAAGAAAATGTTTACACAAAAAATACAGATACGTTGCAACGTGTATTCGTAGTTCAATAATATGTAGCAGCTTACTACCAATGGTCTGTGACTGTGTTTTCGACAGTAAGCGTATATTTGCGTTGTAAAATGCGCTTAGACATTGACTCCGGTTATGGTAGTTCTGCTGTTCCAATTACATATATTATATATAATATTCCAAATGTATGTATATATGTATAGCATATACATTTATGTATGTGCATGCTCTGTTGCAGAAATATAGAAATATTTTGCATTGAAATAAAAGATTCTACTGAGTATTTAGTGTTTCAAAGTCTTGTTATTATTATTAATACAAAAATAATTCAACCAATTAACTGGCGGGACTGCAACAATGTTGCAGTGGATAATTCTAGCTTCAGATTTCACAACTATTAATGGTTTTTAAAACAAAGCAGGCTTTCAAACGACATTGCTATGCTAGCGAAATAGCTGTTATCTCACAAACAAGATTTGCCTCTTCTGTAATGTGTAGTGTCGCGCAAGTTAGACATTGCGCAAATTAGTAAATTGACATTCAAGGTCAGTTATGGGATTTTCCCAGACAAGAGATAAGTGTAAAATAACTATAATCTGGTTATATGTTGTGATGTATTTTTACATGTAGTTTAACTTGGTGTCTTGGTTCTCATTTTATATAGGTAAATATATGCATGTACTGTAGTGTATAGTTCCCAATATTATTAATATTTTCATTATGTAAAATACCGTAAATTCACGTGTGGGAATATATATATATATATCACCGAAATTGCAAATATTATATATAGTCAGCTCTGAGTACGGCTTGAATAACGAAAATATCTAGATTGTTCATGTAAAACGTAAGGTGCACTGCAAAACATGTGCCGTCTACGGTTGTAATAGTGACAGTCACAGCAACACACAAGTGAAATCTGTTTCTTCAATTTTCCAAAGGGCAAATCGGTAGATCAGCAATATAGGAGAAAAGCGTGGATTGAATTCTGTATAAGCGCAAAGCATTAAACTATCGTCGCGACGATGTGACTAGAATATATGCTCACTTCATTTTGCCGAAGACGCGTATGAACAAGGACAGTCGCCAAAGTTTTTAAAACGAATACAGTGCAATGAAACGTTTAGAATACAATTGAAAAGGGAAGCGTTGCCAAGTAATAACTTTTCTTACAGTACATACTAGCTTCAATTGCGGTATACTATTTCTACAATGGTCGGATTGACATAAAAAGACACAAAACAGCGCACGCGGCACGCATTATACGCGTGCACCTAATATACAATATTTAACGGCATGGTCTACATTCAATACACCGTTGAAAATAAAAGAAATCCATTAAATAAATGATTATAAGTAAACCACAAACCAAAGGTCCAAGACGCATGTAGAGGTCCTATATTTACAAATATCCCAAAATTAAAATATTGCTTGTTTTTCTCCTACTTCTGGTTCATATTGGTATGATAACACTTCTCCTACTTGGTTCTCGTGAATATTTTCCATTAAAATGACTCAAAAGCACTAATTTTTTTAGAAAACGTATTAAATCTCGATACACGCTATACAAAAATATATTGTTGTTTTGATTCTACCCTGCCATCTACGTCATACGGGTCATATTACCCAAAAGATAATTTTTCGCAAATACGAGCCAAGATGGCCGACGATATATAAATTAACAGTGAAATAACATGCATGTAACTCCTGAACAAAAATGTTTGACACGGTATTAATATCATATATATAGTTAGATGAAGCAACACTTTTAATATAGACAATAAAAAATTTTGTTGCCATTGTCCTTTAATGGTGTAAGGCGACCACACGCTGCTTGCGTATTCTAGCTTGGGTCTTACCAGCGTACAATACAGAATTCTTCTTGTGTTGGTATTCTTCACTTCTTTACAAATCCTTTTGATGAGACCAAGTGTTTTATTAGCCTTGGATACAATGCTTTCTATGTGTTTCGACCAGGATAGGTTGTTGGATATGAGCACACCAAGGTCCTTGAAGGTCGACACTTGTTCGAGTATGTTCTCATTGATTGAATACTGAGTTCGCGTAGGTGCTCTTTTTCCATGTGGGAAAATATTAAAAATAAACTAGATGTTTTAAAAGAGGGAGAAGATGTAACATTTGAGCAACTTCTGAAAGAACTAGATGTTTCAGAATATCAATATATTCTTGCAATTCGATCATCACTAAATTGTCCAACAATATTAACCCCAATGAGTTAAGAATTAATAATTATAATCCTGCTTGCCTCCAAGCATGGAGAGCAGACATGGACATTCAATTTGTGTAAACTTATTCCATCTTTTAAACATGGTTTATTGGTACAGTTAGCTGCAACATAGTAAAAAGGCATATATTTTTCGATCACAAATCTAGTATATTTGTATATGGACTATATGCGCCAAGAGGTAGAATACGCCGACTCACTTGCGTGATGTAACAAAAATCGCTCTTTCCAGTTTCCTTCGAACACGGACGCGTGCCAACAAAAAGCCCACATTTTGCGTGTTCAAACGGCTCTAAAAATTTTTCGTTTCGATGAAATAAAAAAATTCTTTCGCTACAACACCATACTGAATGAGCACTTTCAATAGACAAAAAATCAATTTTTTTGTCAGGGGCACTTTAAAATTTGAATGCCATTTCAATTGCAATATGCTGAAATATTGATGGAGTACATATATTAGAAAAAGGAGACCTTTAGAAATCAACCATTGTTATAAAATCCTGCTAAGCCCACGAGTGCGTAACATGCGATCTACGTACAATATGCATGGCAGATTGTTCCCAGGAACAGACAATCTTTTGTTAAAACGTTATTTCAAATTAATTCTAAAGGTCTCCTTTTTCTAATATATGCACCATCAATATTTCACGCACTACGGTTCAGCGGCATAATGTGCAATTGAAAAGGCATTCAAATTTTCACAATATGGTTGATTTCTAAAGGTCTCCTTTTTCCTTATACACCCTGTACATATAAACAGCCCCAGCAAAAAAACTAAAAATTTTTCAATGAACCACTGTCACGGTATAAAACAATTAGCGCAAATGCTCATTATAGATTCGGAGTAATTAGTCCCTTCGACTTTGGCTCCCATATTAACTAAAAGTCACTAATAATTATACAATAGTCAATATACACAATGCAACGTTTGCCTAAAACTGTCGCATACAACCTTCTAACAACTTCAGTTATAGGCCTATTCTCTGTAAATCAAGCACACAACTCGCCTACCTGTACGTTGTCTTAAGTGAGCTATAATTTATGTGCTTGATTTCTACGCAGTATACAGCTATCTCAATAAAGGTTGTCCCCAGAGCAAAGCGGAAAAGTCGAATACGAGCGCGAAAGGCTGCTGGGAATCGTTAATAAATTAATGAATTTATTAGCGATTCCCAGGAGCCTTTCGTGCTCGTATTCGACTTTTCCGCTTTGCTCGGGGGACAACCTTAATTGAAGTAGCTGTATATTAAAGTTGTGTATTGTAAATAGGGAGTAAGCCTAAACTAATATAATTCTCAAATGTTGCTCGCTATATTAAAACCAATACACCATAATAATCTTTATCAATGACTTTTACTAATAACTGACTAGTAATGGTTAACAATTTCCCTTTTCCGTTACTCTACATTTTGGGGCATTTTGCTAAGAGCATACTGAAGCAAAGATTAGCAAATTTCTCCGCGTGCTTAGTATGTACTGCATCATTAGTGGTAATTTGCCAGGTCATTTTACCATTAATAGTGTGGATAAAATGAAAAAACGTATAAAGCGAACCATGATTAACAGCATTAATAAAACATTCATGTAGTATATAAGTCTCTGGCTGATGATTGCCGAAATTGAAACATCCAACACTTGATATAAAATTGCAGCCGGCTTTCGCAAATACTGAATCATCACCGGCCAAGAGATTGAATAGTTCTCTTGGCTCTAGTAGTCCAGACACGACTGTTATATCGGATACATATGCTTCTTTCTTAACAAAATCCTTTATTCGCTGCGTATTCTCTCGGGCTAATTTCCAGAAGTCAGCAGTATCGCCAGCCAAATATTTCATGTAAATATTTTCGCACCCATATACAAAATTTCCAAGGTATTCTTTGTGCGGTTTCGGATCACAGAAGCGTTGAGCATTGATGGAAAACGGCAATCCTAACTCCATTGCAGAATTAGGTTGATCCGGCCCTATATTGGCTATAAGCTTACAAAAAGCTAAATGGGCTGCGGCTGCGATAGCTCCTGTTACTGTGCTATCATTCACTTTACAGACTTGTAAAATACCCTTCGTTTCCTTCTCTGTAAAAACCTTTACACTCAGTCGACCTGGTACAGCAGTAGACAATTCTGAGTTTCGTGGAAACTGTGCGTGATACGGATTAGTCGGCTTCTTTTGTATCAGACGTTTGAACATCTTTTCCATGCAAAATTTCAGGATCAGTCGTAGGTCACAATAAGCGAGCATAAAATTAAACAATGAATGCCAAAAGCGTCCCTGTGTGATAATCTCGTGGAAATATGGCAGCAGATCTAGGCTTGAGATTTCTTCGTCAGCAGTGGTAGTACCGTTTCCTAGTTCATTCATATAATTAAGAAATTGCTCGCAAAACTTCACAGAGCACACGCCGTCAATACAGGCATGGTTGAAGTTAAACATTAAGGTATTTGCATAATCTTTAGTATCCGGCATGAATTCCTCTTGTAATATTACGACTCGCCATAATAGACCATTCCCTCTCGGTTTTGCTGTATATTCAAACCAGACACTTTGCCAGTCAGAAGCCTTTACATCAGAGGTAGTAATGTCTAACATTGTAATGACTTCGTTGATTTCCTTGATTTCGAAATATCTATCTCCGTTCGCCATAGTTGCTATCACTGCTCGAAGCATCGGCTGTCGTTTGGATAACAGCACCAGAGCGTCATGAACGTGCTGGTGTACCAGGCTCTGTTTTGATGTTATTGATATCAACAAACATATATTGGTTGTACCAGATTTTTCCATGGAAAATATATCGAGTAATTCTTCCAAATGGCCAATTCGACGTCGGTTTGAATCGGCTGAGTTTGGTGACAATACCCTCACCTCGCCAGTGAGGTATTTCATGATCTTTGAGAGCGTGTATAAAACAAATACACAGACTACAGTGAGAAATGCTTGTACCCAGAATCCACTAAACATATTGAATGACATCCGACAGTCAAACTAAGCCTACTGTACGTACCAGGTAGAAGTTTTATCAATTGTACAAGTCTGCCTTTCAAGTAGCAATTGTAGTTGCAACATCTGCAATTTTAATGGTGTGCTTTCACGCGTGCCGCTGTGACGTCACTAGAATTGAGCGTCCGCCATGAACAGAGAGTTTTAGATAGACGTTTACGGCGAACGTCAAACCGCCCTAACGAAGTTTGTGATTTTACAACTTTATTATAACAGCTTTTAAACCAGTTTTGAAATATACTAGGGTACTTGCAAGGTAGGGATTGCTGCGGGAATTAAAAGCAAATAGAACTACAGTAAACATATTAAGCACAGTTATTACTCGCAGCGACTAGTGAGCTGTGAGCTTAAGGCCTTAAGCCAGTAAACAATTGAATCTTACCATGAACGGAACTGAGAAGAAGCAATATATATTGAAGTAGCAAAGACCAGGGTTTAAAGGGCAATCAAAGGTGACAGATATTAAACATGTGCGTCTCAATGACATACAGGTAAATTAAGATCAGATTTCATAGAGTGTCCCTATATATGTCGTGTGTCGTGGGTTAAAAGTCGTGTGTCGTGAGTAAAGTCGTTGGTAAAGTCGTGGGTCATAAAATGTGCTAAAAACGCATTTTTTCACGAAAATATTATTTTTATTGTTAATATTTTTTTTCGTACTTTTTCCTTTTATGCGCTACATAAATACAGGAAAATTTAACGCAACAAATCTCCAGTAATAAAATAAAATACATGCTGTCTCGAGCTAACGCTCGAGCCTCAAATTTTGCCATTTTGGCTCCTAGCCTAGTATATGCCGGTTCGTGGCCCTTAAAGATAGACACTGAACATTTCATGTATATATATGTGGCTTTCGGCAATATTCCATAAATTGCTACGATTTGGGATGATTTCCCGATTGAAAACCGAAATGATTTGTGCGATGTCGGAGTATTTGCCAACAAAGCGCGCTAGCCGCTGTTATTTTTTTTTATTTTTACAACCTTACAACCTTATTAATGTCACCTTTAAACCTGCAACTAACCCCTATGCCGCACGCAACTTCGACCCTAACAACTATAACATAATCGTCTCCAATAATCAAGAATTCTTCCGACAATCCTATTTCCCACGCACTGTCATTCTCTGGAACAATCTATACCACCGAACATCAAAGCCGCCCATTCCCTACAGATCTTCAAGCACCATCTACAATCTTATTACAAAGCCAAACTGTTTACCTACATACCACCATAGTTAATCTTGTTCTATAATTCGTTGTATCCTATATGTTAAGTTCCATGTAATCTGTGATATGTTCGTGCATAATTGTCCTAGTACGTCTCGTTATCCATTAATTGTTAAGGGGTCGAATATCAATTGGAATTTAGTTTCTGTTTTCTTCTCCTGTCGCAGCATTCTCTAGTTATTGTTATTGTTATCTCTACGTAAATGTATATCTTTAATGTGTGACAAAATGAATAAATAAAATAAATAAATAAAATAAATTTTGACAGAATATGATAGGCCTACCTCTACACTTTTCATCCGTAATACATATAAATGCGCGCATTGTAGCCTAATCATATACATATCGTTTAATTTAGCTTCAAAACTTGATAAAATTATATAACAGTTTACCACGTGCGACCAGACAATCAACGTCATTAAGCTGCTTTAAAATAAGAGCCTATAAATACTTTTTAGATACTTATATATAAGTTATTTGTTTGTACGACTTTTATATGTTCTTGTTGTACTGATGTCCAATTTAATGTGTAGTTTTAATAGTAAATTTGTAATAAGTAGACGATAACACTAGTTGAACAGAAGGCCCAGTGTAGGATTAGCGTTGCTAAACTGGTTTTTGTATAATTGCACCTTCTTTAAATAAAGTTTATTATTATTATTATTATTATTATTATTATTATTATTATTATCATAAAAAACAAGTTATTCGTGTTGGTTCCGAATAATAGTAATAGTAATTCTCGTCAGTATTGCAGTTCAGTGCAGAATTTTATTTTGATACAAAAAAATTACGCAAAGTAACTATAAGTGTTGAGAAAAATTTATAGAAATTTGGTTTTAGCAGAAGCTTCACGATTTCCGAGGTAAAGATAGAGTATAAACTATAATTTTTTAGAGGGGGCCAAATTTCCGAAGAGGGGGCCATCCGTTTAAAGTGAATTTTCTGGTATAGAATCGCCGATCGTGACACTCTATTATATTGTTCAGTTATTTGGGATATAAGCAGCCTAGTCCCAGTCGTTCTGAAGCAAGATGTAGTAAGAGACTGGGACCTAGGTGTGACGTCACCGCTAGAGGTGCTTCAGAACGCCTAGCAGATTTCAGTATTTTTAATATGGCGGAAAATTTATATATACAAATAACCTTGTATAAATACGACAATGTTCGTTGATCATGTTCGATGTCTATATAACCAAATTCAAACTGTATTAAAAATGTGCTCAATTAAAAAATATATACAAATTTACGATACTGAGTCTGAGCAATGGTCGTATAATCGTTGATGATATTTATATACTCGCAAGTTGTAATCAACACTAGACCATGATACTGGTATACACAACTACGCTTTCTAGTTGACAGTTTTAAGTAGCTGAGGAGATTGGGAATATTTGCCTCACATGACTGTGTTGTCAAAACATTTTTAGTCGGAGACTCGGCATAATTTTCAAGCTTCTAGATATCATTTAATATGGCTTAAAATTTTAGTAAACACGAGTCATATTTAGCCAGTTAATCCATTCTGACCGTATGGTAGAGAAACGTAGCCTATTTCATTGTTCCGACAGCATTAGAGCAGAACGAATGACTTAATTATAAACGCAAAGGAAATTTCCATAACATTTTCAATTTACAAATGCGGTATGCTTGGTAACCAGGCCAGGGACCACTTTTTTGAAATCAGGGACCATTTTACCGAAATCTGCTAGGCTCTCTCGCTGAAGCGTTCCGCACAGCACACCCAGGCATAAAACTTTTAAGACTCATTTAAATATGTCAAAGCAGCGAATAGAGAGAGAGAGCCTGGGACTAGGCTGGGATATAAGAATTGTTTTTGTGATCAGCATATTTAACGCTTTTTTAACTATTCATGATTGTATAATTTCAATGTTTCAACTGCTGCAGAATTTCCCCTGATATTTATCGCGTGATCTACTATGGCGTTTGTCGCATTAACGTTGTCTCCGCGTAACTTACTCGTTATTTTGCATATTTTCGTATACTTGTAAAGTTTTACTAGAGACTTGTCCCACTCTACACCAGCGTACTATCTGAACTGTGAAATTTTGTAAGTTTCTCAGTTATTGGCAAATCCCAATATGAATGAATATTCACATTCTCGTATTAATCGTCGCTCAACTCCACCAAGCCTCTCTCGTCAGATATGATACTAACCCGTGGACTTCATATTGCCATGAACTTTTCCATTTCCCTGATACTTATATCTTTATCTAATGACATTTCTACTAATCCCGGTCCTGACTGCAGCTCTTCTACATCATCACCTAATGTGCGAGGACCTACCAATCCTAGATCCCGTTCTTCGTTTAATATTCTGTATCAGAACGTCAGAAGTCTGCATGAAGGCGAATCATCGTAACCCTTCAACTAATTGCGTCGTGAATAAGCTTTCATATCTACATGACATTGTTTATGGCAACAGTGTAGATGTGAATTCATGTGATTGCTTTGGTGGAGACTTGGCTCACTGTCAATGTGCGTGATGATGAAATCTTGCCTGTTGGATACAATTAAGCTAGTCGGCGAGTTCCCAGCCTCCCAGGCTAGAGCCTGGGAACGAGGTTGCGGTGGTGTTCTGCTTGCCGTAAAAGATACAGTCAAAACTGAACCTTCTGGCTTCGTATCAGACTCGTTGGAACTTGTATCTCTGGTTATTATCCCCTCGTCTTGTAAAGTATTTGTTGCTGCCTGTTACCGTCCACCTGACTCCACTAATGTTTTCATTAATGAACTAACCCGCTTTTTAAAAAATTTGTCCAAGAATCGCAATTCAAAGATGTTGTTCTAATTGGCTACTTCAACCACCCTAATATCCAATCGTCTGACGGTTCAGGTTTCTCTACTTCAGCTTCAGAAACTAGTTTCATTGACAGTATCACTGAGTTTAGTTATCTGCAACTGATTAACTCACCTACCCGCGGTAACAACCTCATCGACCTGGTTTTAACTATAAATGAACATTTGACCGACAACTTTGAAGTTACTGATGACAAGGGCCTTTTTTAACATACAAGCTGGGGGGGGGGGGGCAAATGCCCCCCAGTCCCCCCTTGTGCCCCCCACGAAATCACATTTTGCCCCCCCCCCCAGGAAAAGTCCCTTTTCCCTAAAATTATACAAACAAACCAGCGAAGATTAACAAATACATAAACGGAAAGTAAGTTTTAGGCTTTATCCTTTGTCCTTGTTTAACAAAATCGATTTAAATTGTTTCTTTTTTCTACCACTAAGTAATGATAAATTATTGTTAATAATTTTTGTATCTGCGCGGAGCGCTAGATACTATGCTATCGAGTTTGTGCGTGCGTTAAACACTCAGGTCGACTAATTAGGGCTGTATGCCTGCGAACAGGCCGTAAACAAAGATGGCGGCTTTCTACAGAGCCAGTATGGAATCCGTCAATATTTTACGCCGGAGGTTACGCCAAGTGGACACCGACTAATTACGCCACATTCGGAAATATACTAATGGACGATTTTTAATGCAAACGGAAATCACCGCAAAATATCACCTGACCAGTCGGTATGAAGAGTACCATTTCAAATAAATATCCAAAAAGCTCAAGACCTTAAAATATTACAATCGCGATGTATTGTACATAGCATTAACTACAGCAGCATTACGCAAACACGGTCTTTACTTCAATCTTATACCTCTTGAATTATATTCATTTTTATACAAACTTCAAGAGTATATGAAGTAGAGGCTATGTGTATATTACGGTATACCTCTTGAATTATATTCATTTTTATACAAACTTCAAGAGTATATGAAGTAGAGGCTATGTGTATATTACGGTATACCTCTTGAATTATATTCATTTTTATACAAACTTCAAGAGTATATGAAGTAGAGGCTATGTGTATATTACGGTATACCTCTTGAATTATATTCATTTTTATACAAACTTCAAGAGTATATGAAGTAGAGGCTATGTGTATATTACGGTATACCTCTTGAATTATATTCATTTTTATACAAACTTCAAGAGTATATGAAGTAGAGGCTATGTGTATATTACGGTATACCTCTTGAATTATATTCATTTTTATACAAACTTCAAGAGTATATGAAGTAGAGGCTATGTGTATATTACGGTATACCTCTTGAATTATATTCATTTTTATACAAACTTCAAGAGTATATGAAGTAGAGGCTATGTGTATATTACGGTATACCTCTTGAATTATATTCATTTTTATACAAACTTCAAGAGTATATGAAGTAGAGGCTATGTGTATATTACGGTATACCTCTTGAATTATATTCATTTTTATACAAACTTCAAGAGTATATGAAGTAGAGGCTATGTGTATATTACGGTATACCTCTTGAATTATATTCATTTTTATACAAACTTCAAGAGTATATGAAGTAGAGGCTATGTGTATATTACGGTATACCTCTTGAATTATATTCATTTTTATACAAACTTCAAGAGTATATGAAGTAGAGGCTATGTGTATATTACGGTATACCTCTTGAATTATATTCATTTTTATACAAACTTCAAGAGTATATATGAAGTAGAGGCTATGTGTATATTACGGTATACCTCTTGAATTATATTCATTTTTATACAAACTTCAAGAGCATATGAAGTAGAGGCTATGTGTATATTACGGTATACCTCTTGAATTATATTCATTTTTATACAAACTTCAAGAGTATATGAAGTAGAGACTATGTGTATATTACGGTATACCTCTTGAATTATATTCATTTTTATACAAACTTCAAGAGTATATGAAGTAGAGGCTATGTGTATATTATGGTACGCACCACTATCAGAATTAATAAATACGGAAACTGTCTATAAATTTCTTCAATGACTAACCAGTAACAACCAAAATTAGAACAACATCAACATGCCGTTCCAAACGTGACAAAATATCAAGTCTACATATTTACATCAAGTTGTTTGTTGAATACATCAAGTTGTTTGTTGAATACATCAAGTTGCTTGTTGAATGCATCAAGTTGCTTTGTTCAATACATCAAGTTGCTTTGTTGAATACATATGCCGTTCCAAACGCGACAAAATATCAAGTATTCAAGTTTACATATTTACATCAAGTTTTGTTTGTTGAATACATCAAGTTGCGTGTGTCTTACATCAAGTATATCAGAGTAAAATAATTCAAGTTGGCGTTGTTGATATTTATACATCAAGAAGGGAGAGGACCGATTTTCAAGAAGGGAGAGGACCGCCTGTGTTTATACAAAAAGTATAATAATAGTGGGTTTTAATATGCGTACTCGAATACTCGATCAAGTATTTGTCAATGTATGCTTTCTACGCGCGTAGTCGATCAAAAGTAAACGGCTGTACGCTTTTTAAGCATACTCAATCAAAAGTATTAAAACGGGCAAACGACTGTAGGCCTACGCTTTCTATTAAAGCGTACTCGATCAAAACTAAACGACTGTACGCATATTTTGTCTGCTCCATCTAGTTTATATTCAAAATATCCATCACATTCCATCGGAATCGAAATACTCTACATCCTCATGCGGCAGTCGGGCAGTGTGTCTGGCAGTCAGGGAACTTAGTCCTATTAAAAGTGTTAAAAATATTCTCTTAAAAAAATTAAACCCACCCCACAAAACCTTAACTCCTAATCCTAAGACCTAAGCTTAAAATCATACTCAAAAGAAATTGAAAAATTTTTTTAACTTGAAAATAAAACTGTTGCTTAATACGGGACTCGAACCCGGGAGCCGTGCCATAGATTATAGGGCCGTGCCTCGCAAGCGGGCGCCTAAACCACTGCGCCACAAGAAACACGCTCAGTTATCTTGTAAATAATGCAATTTATAGGAGTAAGCTAAAATGTAAAATGTATTAAATCTTGACAGGATCTTGATGCGAATACGCTGAATACGCAGATATTTTGCAAATCTTTAGCTCGAGTAAACGCTTAGCAAGCGTCTTGTTTATTGAATTATTTCTTTCACCCCCCGTGAAATATTTGTCAGAGATTTTTCAACACCCTTCCCCCCTCCAGTTTATTGTTGAATAATAATGAGTTGAAATTTCGACCTGATCAAAATCGGTCCTCTCCCTTCTTGATGTATAAATATCAACAATGCCAACTTGAATTATTTTACTCTGATATACTTGATGTAAGACACACGCAACTTGATGTATTCAACAAACAAAACTTGATGTAAATATGTAAACTTGAATACTTGATATTTTGTCGCGTTTGGAACGGCATATGTATTCAACAAAGCAACTTGATGTATTCAACAAAGCAACTTGATGCATTCAACAAGCAACTTGATGTATTGAACAAAGCAACTTGATGTATTCAACAAGCAACTTGATGTATTCAACAAGCAACTTGATGTATTCAACAAGCAACTTGATGTATTCAACAAACAACTTGATGTAAATATGTAGACTTGATATTTTGTCACGTTTGGAACGACATACCCAATCGAGCAGAGGACTGAGTCTAGTTGATGTTTGAAGGGACGTTTGGAGGGACAACATGTCAACAAGTTATAGTGAGCGAGCTAGATATTATATTAAAAGATGCCTTATCATTATAATTGTTGCGTTTCAGGCTGCAATAAATAACTTTAGGAATGTAGGAAAACTTCAAGCAAACCAAACAAGCGACTAGACCCAGTCCTCTGCTCGATTGGGAAATGGCTAATATCAATTAACAATTATCACAAGACACAAACTCTTTTATCACAATCCGTATTATTCTGTTGAATAAAACTGAAATTATTTATACTTATAGTTTTTTTATACTCAGGAAAGGCAATCTGACAGTCTTGGGGGTGATCTTGCTGTCAATAACTTTGCTGTATTGAAACCTGCAAAAGTGTTAAATTCAACACGTATATAAATTTAAAATACTTGTGAAGAACATCAGCATTTTTATTATTATAAGTATACACAATATTGACTCACCGATTTCCACGAACGGCGCTCTGAATAACAGGCGAAATGTGGGACTTTAGCCCCTTTTCTTTGTCGCCTTTGATGTATATGTTAGCAATTTCCTTCACTGCTCGCTCGGCCGTCAATGCGGTTGGCATGCGCCAGTTAATTTTTGTCCTTCAAAAATTAAATTGTATTTGGATGTTAAGTAGCTGTTTTGAAGTTTATTAGTTTAATAATCACGCAGTAAGTAAGTTAATAATCTTACACTTGATTTACAAATGCCTGATCTTTCAAACTAAGTTTGTATTGTGAATAAAGTTTAACTGTACCTCAATGTTAAGGTTTCATTCGAAATTGGGCCCAATTGATTCTGCGATCCCATAGCGGAATACACACTTTCCACTACAGCCTCGGTGCCTCTCTTACCAAGAGAAATGTCCACAGCAATGCATCCCTCCGGCCCAATAAGTGAATAGACAGTTTCATTTGTGTATATGGTCTCATACACTTTGTCTTCGTTAACCACAGTCAAAGCTATCTTTCCTGAACAAGGAATAAATAAAAAATATATTCACATATATTCAAAAAGCTATTA
>CACRXK020000398.1:0-84276 GCA_902702795.2 Paramuricea clavata | reverse complement strand
GCAAATTATCGGTAATTATGTTTGTAGTTTTTCAATATTTCCCTTTTAGCTAAAGTCTTGAAATTTCTACACCAAATAGTGTTTTTCAATAGCTTCAATTTGATATATAGCCCAACGTTCAGTGTTGAGTATTTCTGCTCATAACTCAGAAAAACTAAAATGCACTGCCGTCAGAAGAAGACTGAAATCCCGCCAGAAATCGCAGCAAGTGTGCGGAACGCGGACCTAAAACGTAGTTAAGAGTTTTATACAACTTTATCGCCTTAGTTTGCCAAATAAAGCTGGCTTACAATATCAATGATTCCGTGAATGCATATACTTGATTTCCTTGAAAGATCATTCTTCCATAATGACGCACCCTTGCACTTTTAAAGAATTTAATTAACTTTATTTGAGAGTTTTATACAACTTTATCGCCTTAGTTTGCAAAATCAAGCTGGCTTACAATATCAATGATTCCGTGAATGCATATGCTTGATTTCCTTGAAAGATCATTCTTCCATAATGACCCACCCTTGCACTTTTAAAGAATTTAATTGACTTTATTTGAACGAGGATGTCTTAGTATACAGATGAGTGGGATGTACTAGTATACTTAATTTCCGACAGCTAATCTATTAAATGAGCAACAGTAAAGGAACTTTAATTAATTAATGCAATCAACTTTGATGTCGCTGTCGGACATGTCTCCATCCTGTTCCTGGGTTAGGCGACCACCTATGAATGTTTGGTTGCTAGGGTGATTCTTTTCAATGAAGTGGAATTTTGGGCGTGTAATATCTATCGTTTTCACAAAATTTAGATGAGTCAACTTGTCTGCTTTATATCAAAGCAAATACAATACCTGTCAAAAAAAACGCGAACATGGTTTTTGTTCTTTGATCATATGAGATGGGAAATATGATGTTTCGGAAGCCCTTGAGCTAAATCAGAAGCGTGCAATACTCATGACGCAAAGGTTATCATATTTCAAAAGCAACTCGTAGCAACTACAGTTTTTAGAGATGTAGAATTTTTGTTGAATCGCTAGCTCGAGCATTGATTTATCATCATGCATGCAAAATTCAAGTGGAATGGATTTCCATCATGTGAAGTAATTAGCTTAATTAGCCTTTCTCACGAATGCCAAAATCCGCCATTTTTGGGGTACTGTCTGCCTGTGTACAGCCGTAAATTCTCCCGTAATTAACTACGGGAGAATTTACGGCTGTACACAGGCTAGGGTACTGTCTGCCCTCGTGAAAGATTCTGGACAATTCAAACAACGTGAAAAGCGACTTTTAACGGTTGTTACTGTAAATTTACCATTATACAAACAACTACAATACTAAAAAGTTGTACTTCGTTGTGCGGAGACTCTCAGACGTAGGAGAGGCAATATACTCCAAAAATGGCGGAAAAATCGGCCGTGAGAAAGTCTAATTAAGGTCAGGAGCATCCATATTGGTCTAGTGTTATATGAGGAAAGTAAACTGAGTATATATGAATATTCTGTCACTGTATGTCGAAGACAAATCTTGAGAACAAAGTTGTTCAAGGAAATAGGCAGTACTCCAAAAACATAAATTAAATGACTTGCTGCCGCGCTAAATAATGATGGACACACATCGCGGCAAACTATATAGGCACTTTGAACTTCCAGTGTGCAGAACGAACAGCAGAACAGGTTTAAGAACAGTTTTAAAATGTGTAATTCTAATGAATATTTTAGATTCTTAGTATATAAATATCCCTATATATCTATAATTTTAACCCGTAAATTGTACGTACGACTTTCAGCCCATGGAATTCTATCAAACTACTAGACAAAACAGTGTTTCTGGAAGAGCTCTTTTCACATGCAAATATAAGGCGAAAATATTTTTAAAACTGATATTAAATCTGCATTATAGCAGGAACTGTCAGAGGTCGCGACGAAGGTCACTGAAAGGCATATTGCAATAATAACCACATGTTCCGTCAACACCCGTACGTAATCGCGTCTAATAGCAGGAAAAAACCAGATATCCATGATTACACATAATCTCAATATTAGCGTAATAATATAGGGTGTGCATTTGTTCGCGGATTTACAAAACCTCAAATTTCCAAGATTAATTTGTTTTCTGTACTATACCGACGGAAATGACAGTTTCCGTTCCACAGAGATCTACGGATCAGCAGCGTTAAGTGGGCGTTTTTCAAAGTTAGGGAAAATCCTCTAATTTCCAAGATAGGAAAAATCCGCTTATAGCCGTTTATAACTGGTTACAATCAGTAAAAATTCTAGTCCAAAAACCATTGATCCATAATGATATCATAATCTGACTATTAGATATGGTAAAACCCTAAAAGTAGATGTTGCAAAATTTGACAAATTTTCAGTGACGAATTTGAAATTTATTATTATTTTGACGAAATTTATTATTATAATTTGACAAATATATTTATTTTCCAATTGGCAAATTAAAGTTTATATATAAACAGTATATTTACGATCGACAGCACTATACATTAAACTGATTAAAGAGTCTTGTAATATGTATATCCATATAAATAACGTGTAGATTGACACCATTGTGGGAACCACTGAGTATTTTACAAAATACAAAAACAGTGTAGTATACAGAGCCCCATCGAAGTTGAAAACAAAACATCAGGGCCTTAAAATTCAAAGTCCTCGAATATTCTTTTCCTGACCTGTATATACGTGTCAACATTACCCCAATTTTTTTCCGTACTAGACCTGCCTCGTCCCCATGCGCTATAAAAAGATTTCACATAGCCATCACTATTTATGAACTTGGTTGTCAAATACTGTTACGACATTTTAGGCTTTTAGCAGTTTTTGAAAGTTTAAATTAGGTTTTTAGTAAAATTGTTATATTTTTGTATGTAGTGTAGTGGTAGATTTTTTATGTATGCATCTTAATATACCAAAACTGGTATTTTGTTGTTGATTAAATATTAAATGTAATATGTAAACCTTTTATATAGTAACTCGTATGTGAAATCTTTTATAGCGCCTGGTGATGAGGCAGACCATTGCAGACTGTATTCTGACACCATTGTCCATTGTCCTTTGATTTTGTCATGTGCATAAAATTGCCCAGCTGTAGTATTGATATTTGATTCTTTCATACTGCACTCCCTGCATGCATATAGGATGATTATCATCGTGTGTGCCTAGGATGATTTATATCATTACTATTGCAAGAATGACCAAAGTCACCAAACAAACGCTAGTTTTTCTGGTATTCGTATTTTTGACGTTTGCGCAGTGTTGTTCGGCTGCGAAGATTTTAATCCTTGGTATGCCGTATTACAGCCATCTTTCTGGGCCTGCAAACGTCGGGAAATTTTTACAAAGTCAAGGACATGACGTTCGCATTGCCATTCCACCTCAGATGAAAGAAAAAATGGAGAAGCATGGTGTTCAATTGTTGCTGTTCAATGGCTTGGGTGAATTCCCCGAAGATCAATATCTACAGGATTTGATTATGAAACTCTATTTCGAGGGCGCTCCGTCACAACAAAGTGAACTGTACGAGAAAGATAATGTTGCAGTTGTGACAGTCACTAATACTGCAACGAAAATAGTAAAGGATATTACCCTACGCAAAAATATTGAAAAATTCAAGCCAGATTTAATTATACTGGACTCGAATCCAGTTACTATTATGTTAACTTTAATACCGTACAAATTGGATATTCCTTTTATCATGATGGGATCTCTGGCTTCACCTCAGTGCAAGCGAACGCCAATCCTGCCAACTGTATTTCCGATGAAGTTTTTACCTTTCACGGACCAAATGACTTTTCAACAACGCTTGCTCAATACCTTTGTGGAATTGCTATCATATCGGCAAAATCCATTTATTGATTCGTCGCTTATTGAGGAATATGTCCCCGAGAAACCGCGTATTTCGCTAATAGACCTTCAAGCCAAAGCGCAGTTGTGGATAACCAGACAACACAGTGTACTAGATTATAACCACCCTACAATGCCCAATGAAAAGACAGTCGCTCACCTTCAGAATCTCACCTCCAAAGCGCTTCCCCCAGAGTTCCAGTCGTTTATAGAAAGTGCCGATAATGGTGTGGTCATTGTCTCGTTTGGTTCAATTTTAAATCTACCGTCGCAAGTGAAGGAGAAATTATTGTCAGCATTTCAACAAACAAAATATAAGTTCATTATGCGAACTGATGAACAGCACAATAACCAGTCTGATAAATTCATGTTTCGAAAATGGCTTCCTCAGTTCGACTTGCTCCGCCATCACAAGACAAAACTGTTTATCTCTCACTGTGGATCAAATGGTTTACAAGAAGCATTGTTTGCTGGAGTACCCATACTTGGTTGTCCAATTGTTGGTGATCAACCAAATAACGCTGGAAAAATTGTCCGAAAAGGTTATGGCTTAAAACTGGACCTCAAGTCATTTTCAGTTCAGGAATTGGTCTCCGCAATCAATGAAGTGACCACAAATCCTAAGTATAAAGCTAACGTGGAAAAGGCTTCGGCCATTTTGAAATCTGAGAGAGTTCCACCTATTGAAGAGGCGGCGTTCTGGATTAACCATGTGCTCAAATTTGGTGGTGCCCACTTGAGATCGTACGCGCAGGATATTCCATTATGGAAATACCTTGGCCTGGATATTATTGCTTTCTGTTTGCTTATTTGGCATGTGTTTGTTTTCTTAATCATAATCACTCTGAAGTATTGTTTATCGCGGTGCTGTGTGAGCAAACAAAAATTAAAGGATGAGTAAATTAGATCATAGTCTAAAAAACACCTTAGGTCTAGGTGGGGTCGGTTGTACCATAGGTTAGGAAACTCGATTATTACACAATGGTTAAATGAAAATATAGCTATTGCATGGTTGCTCTAGCGAAAAAACAATACACAAGTGACGTGAACCGACCATTTCTTGCATAAACCAAGACAAAGATATAGATATAGATAATGAGGTCAATCATACGGATATCTTATATAAACTAGATAGAATATTCCAGCGGTTACCCCCATTTGAATAGATGGCGGCCATGTTGAAGTTTCCCACTCACTAATAAACGCTTAAAAACAACAATAACTTTCATCATTTGAACAGTTTGAAAGTGTGTTTGGAATAGGTTTAACTTACTGTTTAAGTTCCCGGTTTAAGAAATAGAAAACATACGAGTCTTCTCATTTCATGGGAATATCCTGAGTCTGCAATCACGGCTTCAATTTTTGAATTGCAGAATAATTAGATGCACTATCTCGAGCACTATCTAGTGTATATATAAGATATCTATGAGGTCAATAGACAAATTCCCACTATAGACTAAGTTTAAAACTAGGCAAGGAGATGCAAATAAATCACCACAGCTAGAAAGAACACACTAAAATAAGTAAAGTTGCGCAAAGTTTGGTTGCACTAAAATGTTGCAAAATGCGGAAAATATAGCCTTGCAAAGTTTGTATACTTTTGACACTTTTGTATACGTGCGGAAATTGCTACCATTTTCGGCCCAAATGTGCATGGTAGCAATTTTCGCACGCAATACAAAAGTACACAAACTTTGCGAGGGATACAACGTTTCGCAACTTTGCAATTTTACTCATTTTAGTATACTCTTTCCGGGAATATAGTTTTTTTGCCAAGGTAAAAAATTAGTCTATAATGGGAATTGTCTATTATGTCTGCATCGACTTTCTTAACCTTTTTATTTTATTGGCTATGGTTGTACAAAGACCACTAGCCACCGGATAGCTTTCTAAAATCGACTGTTGATAGGTATGATCCAGATTAAATTTAGGTATTTATGAACTTAAAGTTTCTTTTTATTAATTCCGAAGTCCATATCCGTGATTTCACGGCTTTTCGGGCAGTTTTAGAAAGATTGACAACCGACTCCTGGTGTTATAATTTCCTGATTAATGCTTTCCTTTATCTCTCCTGCAGATCGAGGTCAGGATTAACTTCTTCATTTTTGTTTTCATTTTATTTTCACTTTTGTTTGCACTTTAAATTAAGATCAGTTTCATTTTGAGTTTGAACATAAATATATATATATATATATATATATATATATATATATATATATATATAGATAAGTATATTTCGCGATGATATAATCTCGGCCACCATGCATTGGCCTTAACTGTTGTGATCTCATCAGGGTGACGATGTAATATACATACAGCGCTCATGTATATCATACCACACAAAGACTTTTATCATTCCATATAAAGAAGTAAGAAGTTTTGGTAAATATACAAAAAAATTAAGTTACGCGATTATTTCGTAAAGTCATGGAGAGACTAAATTCAACAAGGTCTCGATCCGGAGGAACGGGGAAATTACAAATAGTCGAGAAAGTAAAATTAAATTTTGGGTCCAAAAAATACCTTTCATGTTAAACACCGTCAAGCTATTATTAAATTGAGTATTTCAGTTCATAGTTTACCTGTTGAAACTGGTCGTTATAAAAGTGTTGAGTACAATGATAGAATATGTGAACTTTGTGATCAGAACGAAATCAGAAATCACAATGCGAAGTTTGCTGATCTTGATTGAATTTTATTAATAATTGAAGTAAAATACTAAAATTAATTGCTCATTATTACCCAACCGCGGTCCATCTTGAACTTGTTCTCGCCCATGTTTTCCAAAACATTCAGGAATGTGACTACAATTTTTGTTGGAATGTACTGACGCGCATTCCGGAATGTTTTGAAACAAGTCGCATTATTTTCCGCGGTTTTCGTTATATGTACTTCACATTCTAAACGTTGTTGATAGTTTATAATTATTTTAGTTATTAAATCTTTGTTGTGGAATGAAGCTTATTATTATTATTAATTTATTATTAGAGACTGATCGGTATAGACGATACATCCAGGCTATTCCACATTTTTCGAGAGCAACTTTCATGATCACGACAGTTTATTCGAAACATAGTTCGAAAGAACTCGAAGATGACTTGAGTGAAACAAAATTTCTCGAATTTACAAAATCTCAAATTTCCCAGGGTCGAGAAATGTTTTCGTTCTCTAGACAAATTATATACTTATTCGTTTTCCGGAAGCACAGCTGTATTTAAACCCCGGAGAAGTCAAAAGCTTATCAGATCTGCTCCTTCATAATCATAACCTGGTCATGAATATATGCATATTGTATTGACTAGTATTGTATATTAATTACTCGTATCGATTGTTAAATATTGAGTGAGGGCGCTCGCTCATACAAACAAACCACTCATTTGTACAACTAAGAGCAACAAGTCACATGCAATCTTGCGTCTTGGCAGAAGAACACTCTTTGATCTTTCATTTACCCTACAAAGCTCGGTTCACGGTTCAAAATCGTAAATCCATCTGCCGTCTGTGGTTCCAACGTGAAGTTTATACCATTTTGTCTTTGAAGAAAACGTGCTGTCCGAATTAGCAAGAATGGCCGATGCAAAGGAAGAAATTATAGATTTTGTTGAGCCGAATGATACGAAAGAAAAACCAAAAAGGTAACACGAGTTTAGTTTGATTTAAATACAGTCTGTTTGAAGACTTGTGTAAACTTTATCAAATTTGTAGTTTATTAAAATGACTTCTGGCGCATTGTTGTGAGATTTCGAGTCAGTATCAGCCGCGTTGCACATATATAGCGTTTTACCGCGGCGAGACATACTCTTCGTTCCGAAAGCAATAAATATTGATTCAGAAATCAAAAGTGGATGCAATATATATTTGTGTTTAGCGATTGCTCCTTTCCATGCCCTGAATACAAATATAATGAGTTAGTGTATGTATTTTTACCATATACGATGTCGCTGGCTTAATATCAGGAAATGTACGTGTTTTAAAATGTACGTAGGCACGGCGGCGCGGCAAAGATCGTAGGGTCAGGCCGGCTAGGTTGCGCCAAATGAGTTAATTTGATGACTGAAGTTGGCAAATTCTATTACTTACAAGGAAAAAACAGTTTATAGTAAATGTTACCCGCGGTTTGCACATAATCCTAGCAGAGTACAATAGCATGCACGCATGACCTGTTTCATAGTGTTGTCCTCGAGATTCTATAGTTGGTCAAAACTTAGTATACACGGACAGTATTCAGTGACATTGATTACAGCGAGAATGTAACTTTGCTACGGGATCGCACGGGAGGTCTTGTTATCCAGCTTGGTATTATAAGTTTATGCGAACAACACGTATATTTAGAAGTGTGTCTTTGTAACGCGACAGTTCAAAAGGTTAAGGAAGCTTTATTCGGCTTATTGTTTGGCGTTGAAAATCGGTTAAACAAAACAGAGAACGCTCTGGAATGAGTGAAATGAGTTTTTCGAATCGAAAATTGAGTGCAAATTTCACCTGGATTTTGAATTTTGGAACGCTGTGGCGACAACGATTAAATGGCCTCATGGCTCATGATTGATAAATATACAGCCGACGGGTGATTCATCAAAACAACATCCGTCGTTGAGCATGTATATATACAAGACAAACTATTCAGACGAACCAGCTAGAGTAGCGATCTAAAGTACTCGTAATAGTTCTCGTGGCAAATTCTGTCTAATATTCACCTGTTAGTTGGTCGAATACCAAATTGATACATAATTTATATCGTCAGATCTGTTCGACAAAAGTACGCAATGTAGTTGGTCTTTACATGTATGATTCTATATGTATAACAGCCGTATTTAAACACAAACGAACTATCTTTTCCTCGATCTTTTCATTGTCCAAGCTAGTTAGTCCAGACGGACTGTCTGTCTATGTTTATAAATTGGACCAGTGGCAGTGCGGCCAAGTTAATGAATCTATAGTACTATACCATATTCGACTATATATACTAGTAAAATTTTGCCTAATTTTGGTATGTACATTTTATAGTATATTTGTATATATATATATATATATATATATATATATATATATATATATATATATATGAATATCCGATGACGACGCTGCCTAGCCTACGTGAGATAGACCAAAAATATTTTAAATTTACAGATAATCCAAATATTTTTTGGTTAGATTGGTTGACCACAAAACTATTTTTGGAAGTCTTTTGGCATGTTTGTCGTGTTACGTAACATGCCACTATAATTATTGGGTTTTCCCTATAGGGATAGGAAGAACTATATTTGGAAATTGTGCGGTTATCATACCACTAAAAATTGTTGTATTTTGGTATGTTTGTGACGCTGCGTGCATGTATCGTCAAGTTTAGCTCATCATTACTAATTACCATCTTTCGTAAAATTTTTTTTGGCTAATTAGGTATATTTATCAATGTTGACTTTTAAATGTAAACTATAAGATTAAGAAAGCCAACAAAAGCGAATTTTTCACATGGCTTTGTGGGTAGTTGTCTAGACATATGCAATCATGGATGCAAGGTTATATAATATATACTGCCTGTGTGGCGATGTGTTATATTTAACAAATATAAAACATTTTCCGTGTTGATATACAGTTATATCAACACGAGTGGAAATTGGGAAAACGAGAAATTGTGTGGAAACACGACGCCCGAAGGGCGGAGTGTTTTCACACAATTTCGAGTTTTCCCAACTTCCACGAGTTTTGATATAACTATATATCAACACGGAAAAAATGTTTTATATTTGTTTTATAATATAGCAATGTCAAAAGCCCGAAGAATAAGAACAATTTCCGTGTTACAAGCGGCGGAAAATTTCCCGTGTTGACATGGAGTTATATCAACACGGCTCTTAGCCAATCAGCGTTCAGAATTTACAAATGCTATATTATAAATGGTTAACAATGCTTTGTATATAGCTAATTCAAAAAAGGTTGTCCTTCTTCCATACACTAAACCTTAAACTTTAAACACTAAGCGCGAAAAGTGCAATGTGACGCTCTTCATCGTAAATCTGGCTGTGTATGCACAAGGATTATGACAACAAGTCTCTGATTAAACACGGCAAACACTGTGTGTTCCCATCGCCCTTTTCGCGCTTAGAGTTTAAGGTGAAAGGTTTAAGGTTTATAGTTAGGAAGGACAATCTTTTTTGAATTAGGTGTATACCATATAAATTAACATGCTTATGCTATATACTGTCGAATTCTCCATGCGTGGACATCTTTCTAGTACGGAACCTCTCTAATGTTGTCACCTCAGAATAAGGACATGCACTTCTCAACGGACACCTCTGGATAGGATAGGATAGGGACACCTCTCTAACACGGTCGCCTCTCTAATACATGCAGACACCTCTCTAATACAGACACCTCTCTAATACACACACCTCTCTAATACAGACACCTCTCTAATACAGACACCTCTCTAATACAGACACTTCTCTAATACAGACACCTCTCTAATACATGCAGACACCTCTCTAATACAGACACCTCTCTAATACACACACCTCTCTAATACAGACACCTCTCTAATACAGACACCTCTCTAATACAGACACTTCTCTAATACAGACACCTCTCTAATACATGCAGACACCTCTCTAATACAGACACCTCTCTAATACACACACCTCTCTAATACAGACACCTCTCTAATACAGACACCTCTCTAATACAGACACTTCTCTAATACAGACACCTCTCTAATACATGCAGACACCTCTCTAATACAGACACCTCTCTAATACACACACCTCTCTAATACAGACACCTCTCTAATACAGACACCTCTCTAATACAGACACTTCTCTAATACAGACACCTCTCTAATACATGCAGACACCTCTCTAATACAGACACCTCTCTAATACACACACCTCTCTAATACAGACACCTCTCTAATACAGACACCTCTCTAATACAGACACTTCTCTAATACAGACACCTCTCTAATACATGCAGACACCTCTCTAATACAGACACCTCTCTAATACACACACCTCTCTAATACAGACACCTCTCTAATACAGACACCTCTCTAATACAGACACTTCTCTAATACAGACACCTCTCTAATACAGACACTTCTTTAGTACGGTTACCTTTATCATAGAATGCCTTTCTAATACGGACATCTGATATCTCATAGAGACACTTCTCTAATACGGTCACCTCTCTAATATACAGTCGCCTCTCTAATACAGACACTTCTTTAGTACGGATACCTTTGTCATAGAATGCCTTTCTAATACGGACATCTCATATCTCATAGAGACACTTCTCTAATACGGTCACCTCTCTAATACGGTCGCCTCTCTGGTATACGGTCGCCTCTCTAATACGGACACTTCTCCAATAACAGTCACCTCTCTAATATACAATCGCCTCTCTAATACGGACACTTCTCCAATAACGGTCACCTCTCTTATACGGACATCTCTCTTATATATAGAGTCCCCTCTCTAATGCTTAGGTTTACTGATCTCAGAGCAGATTTTATCTCTAAGCTTGACCAAATAAATCATTCGTTTCGTTCTTTTAATAATCATGACTTGTTTATGTATGTTATTGTAATGAAAGACAAATGCGTGGGAGCATTGGTAACCAAGTATTGCTTCGATGTCCCAACAAATTTTGATCAATTGTAACTAGTATAATCCTAATTCAGTTTAAACTAGTCTCTCTGGAAATTTAGTATGTTTTGTATTCCATGTACCAGTATTGGCAGCTCTCTTTGAATAAAGTCTGTTTATATACACGCAACATTTTGCATGTATATATACTATATGTGGTATAATATGCAATTATATATATTGCATTTTTCTTGACTATGCAAATTACTTGCATATTGAGGTACTTGTAGTTGTCAAGTAGTCCTCAAGACACATTATTGTTGTCGTATGTTGTGTTTTTAAAATTCAGGAAATGTAAAGGAATATCGGGCTTGTTTTGCTTGTGTCGTAAGCTTCCTTTACGTAAGTTGTCGCAACTCAAAGCCATATCCGTGTTGCACTATATAGTGACTAGGCAATATCTGCTGCAACACATGCAATTTCGGACACTATTAGGTAAGGTAAAAAGTATTGACAGAAAAATTGTAAAAAATAAAAATATAATAAATAATAATAAAAAATAAATAATAATAAAAAATAATTAATAATAATAAATAATTGTAAAATATATATATATATATATATATATTAGAGTTTAGGTTAGAGTATATATGTTGGATTAGGTTAAAGTTAACTATATTATTTAACTACAAAATAGTAATCAGAAATAAGTATAGTTAAGAACTTTATACAACCGTTTGATGAAAATACAATTGTGAACGCGAAATGGCATGTTAATTGCTTTATTTTTGTGCTCGCGGTACACCAAAATACCTAACAGCCCAATTATGCACTTGTGACGTTTTTCTTGGCTCAAAACAACCATGTTTGTTTTCTCTTTTGAAAATGGGCGAATGTGGGAACATTTGAAAACAACCTGTTATCCTTTACAACATGTTATTCGCGGTATTATACGGGTAGTCGATAGCTATTACCTCTGAGTTGAGCCTGCTACAGATCGAAGGCTGGGACTGCTCTTTGTTTGAAAAATTCATGTAGATACAGAGCTTGGTTGGTTCTCTCTTGTGCTTCGAAAGAAAACTAACCCTTAAGCATTAATCATCAAATAACTTAAAACTGACCCTCGGAGATCTTTTTGTAAAACCTTGTCGAACCTTCTGTTCAGCTCGTAGCATGGTAAACATATTAAAATTAATGGCAGTCACGCGATCTTGGTTAGCTGTTCTTAATGCTTTCCCAACACTATCATGTATTCTATTGAAGTTAAAACATAGTTGGAATACTCATCGAACCTTTATTTTGTTAATCTAGAGCTTGAAATGTCCCCCGTAACAATTAATGCGTGACCGCCAACTCTCATGTTGACCGGGGCTTACAATTATTGAAAAGAAATTGGATCGCTCCCGCAGCTTTATTAGAAAAATTGAAAAAAAAACATGGGAAATTGCATGGTGTTGCGTCTGAGGGTCTCTCCCGGAGTAGAAGATCTCTCCCAGAGGGGGGGAGGGATGGGTTTTGAAATTTTTTCCTTCTTCCCCACAAAGATTCCACGGAAAAAAATGTGAAATCCATACCATGAAATTAATTTCGCAATGGACCATTCCCCAATTAACCAAAGAAGTGGTAACCATTTCCCGTTTGTAATCTAAAATGACTGAAAATTGCAAATTTCGCAAGGCTATATTATCCGCATTTTACAACATTTCGCGACGAAACTTTGGAATATTACTAATTTTGTGATGCTCTTTCATGCTATGATGGAATTTTGTCTAGACTTGTTGAGATCAAAATTTTGGTTAATTGGGGAATGGTCCATTGCACCACTAAATCCATAGTATATATCCATACTATTTCCACTATATCCTGCATAGTATGGAAATTGCAAATAGTATATGAAAATTGGATTTCCATACTACTTTCCAACGAAGATCCATTGTATAAGGATTTTGAAAAACATTTCAAGTGTCACCATGTTCCCTTGTATCCCCAGCTTATATTTCCCCTAGTTCCCAATGATTTTTGCTTTAGAAAGGCAATAAAACTGTTGTCCAAATTTTTAAATGAGATTCTTAAATATAGCCAATCTATCTCGAAAATCAGGAAGTTCTAGAAATCAGGGGCCTCTCGATGTAATCGGATGTGTTGGAATATCTGAGTCATCCCTTGCTTGCACAGTGTTCTAGAAATTTTTGGACACTCTAAAACTACTCTGGTTACCATTTTCTTGTTGAACCCAGGCATCGCCCTATTTGGGTTATTTCCTGGTTATTTTAACCGTGTACCCACACTATAGTCTGGTTAATTTGACCTACAGGATGTCCTGGTTAGCCGGGTTTGCCCGCCTCGTATAAACGGCACCAAGCCAACCCGGCATGAGACATTGGTACTATTAAAGAGCGGTCCTAACGTTTATCAAAGTAATTGCGACATCTACAGTTCTCGTGACCTTATTGTATGCACACATGTCACCGATGCGGGAGTGCTCAATATAGCTAATTCATTGAGAGGGCAATTATTATATTGCCATGTGCCATAGCTATAGTATTCAAATTGGCACCCTACGTAGCTGCTAGGATATTTATATATGCTGTCACAACATAGCAATATCACCCTTCATCACTTGATCACTCGTGCATACATTACAGAGAGTGCAAGAGCCTTCCAAAGTGTCCCCTAGAGGCCCTTTGATAGATGTGTCATGAATCTTCAGATGAGGGCACGTCAGTATAGTCAGACTTTACTCAGAACATTATACCTCATCTACTCCTTCACGGCTTCACATGCATCAGAAGTAGAAAATCGCACCAGAAATTGCAGCAAAATTTGCAAGTATAAACGCACCTTAATGAGCCACATTACTGCACAAAATAATGAACTAGATCGTATATCTATATTACTTCCATACAAAGTCCATATATATTATGCATGGAAATGTTGGGATTGTGATAGGGATGCGACTAAGGAAAACTGGAAGTTGAAGTTCTTTTATTTTTCCAGCACACTGTAAATTCAAAAGAGTAGTTTTGACCTCTTGAAAGGAGTAGTAGTTTCGACCACAGGACTACCCTTTCAAAACGGTCGTTTCAGTCCCTTCGGTGCTTACTCTTCGAAAGGGTACACACGTGAAAACGCACAAGTTGTTACAGGTCTGCAAACAAGTTGTTACAAATCTGTTCACAAGCTGTCAACAAGTTGTGTTCGCACTGCTTGTTTCCAGTTTTGTAATAAGTTTGGAACACGCTGTTAACAACTTGTAACACGTTTGATGGTATTATCAGACTTGTAGCAAAGTTGTTCTAACAAGTCTGATACAGTGATCATATATAACAAGAATGTTACAAGGTTGATGACACAAGATTGTAACGGACAATATTGTTATACCATGACTGTGTCGGACTTGTTGGAACAACCTTGCAACAAGTCTGATAATATCAACAAGGTTGTTACAAGTTGTTAACAGTTTGTTCCAAACTTGTTGACAACTTGGGACAAGCAGTGCGAACACAACTTGTTGGCAGACTTGCTACAAGATGTGAGACTTTTGCGTGTGTAGATTGCGCCCTTTTCAGAAGGTAGTTTTAACTCCTCAAAGGGCAGGAACGTTACTCTTCGAAAGGGTCGATTCTGATATTCAAAAGCGTAGTTTCAGCTATTTAAAAGGGTCGTTTCAGCTATTCAAAAGCGTCGTTTCAGCTATTCAAAAGGGTCGTTTCTATATCGCTATCCATCTGAGCTTTCTTATTAATACTACTACATACATTGCCACAGAAAATTCAAGATTGTACACATGAAAATGGCAATTAGTATAACGCTTTCTGCCTGAAACCCAGCGGAGAGAATGTTTTAGAACTACCAGAGCTCTACCTATAACATAAGTAAAGTATACTAAAACTGTCTGTACCAGTGTGGGTATAGTACCAATGTGAAATTGCTGCGCTGAACGGTTAAAGTAAGCTTGGAAGATATGGACGTTATGTTGCCCTACACAAAATATACAATAACAACAGTCTCCCATGGATTTCTAAAGAGCATATTGGAACTTAACAAGACATATTTTGCAATGGGAACAAAACCAAAAAATCGTAGGAAACAGGAGAACATGGTGTAACCTGGGGCAGACCAAGGGAACATGGCGAAATCTCTGTGGGAACATAGGAAATATTTCCAAGGGAACACAGACCCCCTCCCCGTGAGAGACCCTCATTAACCCTCACTCTAACACAGCCTTGCCCTAACCCCACCTCAGCCTAACCCCACCTCAGCCTAACCCCACCTCAGCCTAACCTCATGCACCTTAGCCTAGCCCAAACTCACTACACAGTGTTTGTATAGGTTCCCGGACGTAAAATATGGTTCAACCTGTCTTCATTGGTGTTTTTGCTGTGATTCATGTCAACATTTTAGGTTTCGTGTATAGGGCTACATAAATTATCATCAACACAATTACCTCATCCAAGCAAGTCTAAGGGCCCTTTCTGTGATTTTTAAGCTTATTTTTAAACCCGTCATTCAGGTCACGTCTACTTGATAATTCGTACACCACAAGTACTTTTGTCTAATGAGAACACACCCTAAAGCGCTCTAGCATTCTTAGAGTTGATACTATGATCTTTGAGTTGATGAGCGACAGGTTTAAGTATAGCATGTGATGTCTTTTAAGTAATCCACAAACACTTGGATCTTATTATCGTTTGATCTAGCAAATACCCGTGCATGCATTGAGGTATTGTATGCAAATTTTGGTACAGACAAGCACTTTTTCCTTGACAAGTTTCCTTGACAACTTTACTTTCTCGTGTGTACAGTCAACAAGTTTTCGGTGACAAGTTTCCTTGACAACTTTACTTTCTCGTGTGTATATACAGTCAACAAGTTTTCCTTGACAAGTTTCCTTGACAACTTTACTTTCTCGTGTGTACAGTCAACAAGTTTTCGTTGACAAGTTTCCTTGACAACTTTACTTTCTCGTGTGTATATACAGTCAACAAGTTTTCCTTGACAAGTTTACTTGACAACTTTACTTTCTCGTGTGTACAGTCAACAAGTTTTCCTTGAAATGTTGTGCATGGAATGTTTTTAAACATTTATCTCACGCCAAGGCTGCCTTTGTTTTCCAAAACCATAGAAGTATTTCTGTACACTTGTCAAGTTTTGTAATAAGGCTCAAGGCAATCATAATTTCTAAGTGTTTATTGTACTAAGATAAAAAAATTTGTGCAAAATAAGTTGAATTGAATTGAATTAGGCTTTCTCACGCCGCCATTTTTGGGGTACTTTTTTTCCAATCCTGCGAGCGTAACACCACGTAACGGCGACATTTTATAATTTTGTGGGTGTATGATGGTAAATTTACTCTGCAAATAGTTAGTTTGTTCTGAAATATTGCTTTCTACATTGTTATAATCGTTTACGGAAAATTACAGAACCCCAAAAATGGCGGCGTGAGAAAGCCTAATTGAATTGAATATATTGAATTGAAAACTCACCAGTATATATAAAGTTAATTAAGTTTATTTGAGTATATAATTCAATTTGGAGAATCTTTGTGAGATAACACAGGCCGTGTATTTCATATCATCTAGTGAAAGTTACACCGAGTATAGATTTAAATCACACAATGACTCGCATCCTTAGTAATAGTAAATCACGTGTCTCCATGGTGCAAGGCCTACCCTTGGGTAACCTTGGGTGATTCTGAGAATCTTTATGAGAAATAACAGGCTGTTCAGTATTTTTTATACAGCACATGCAACATTCCTGTGAGTTGAGTTAAATCGGGCAATGAGTCATATAATAGACAAAGGTAATAGACAATAGTATAAATGTCCTGTCTGCATGGTTAGGGCTTTCCCTAATTGGGTAACCTTGGGTTAGGCCACCCCATGTTGCGCTACCCGTGTGGTAGCGAGCTAGCAAGTCAATTCTTCTTAACATGAATCATCACTGAGAACAATTTGAGAACAATAAATGTCGAAATTATACCCGATGAGCCGCCTTAGTTTGAAGGGTACTATACGTAAAACCACTTTAAAGTTGGTGAATTTTTTTCAATCACACTTTCCGCATTTTGGGTGGAGCAAATCCCAATATTTTGACATTTCATACATATTGTATTCATGTTGTCGCGTGTATTGTCAGTAATTACAGGTTCTGTAAATTAATGAGCGTGCATCATAGCCTGAAATATCAGTCGTTCCACCGGCTCTTCTTTGTACTCTTTCAGACAATTGTTATTGCGTGCATATAAGCCCTTGTGTTGACTGTTTTTTTTGTCAGTAGGGCATTCAATGTGAACAACAATTACGAGACAGTTTGCCATTTGAATTGGACTTAATGTGAAAGACTGAAAGTAAACCTTCCTTTTGAGCAATTCAACACATCCTTTTTTAAATATTTATCTTGAGTTATAGCTCTTCATCATTTTAATCCACAGCACAGGGTTCCTATAATACTGTATATCGAGGGTTCCTAATACTGTAAATAATAACAGGTTTATATATAAAAGAATAATGAGAAAATTTGTGTTTGAAAAATCCGAATAAAAACTAAAAAAAAGAATAATGAACAATAAAACAATGAATGAGTAATTCGAAAAATACGACAAATAATGAATAATTTGGAAATAGTTAAAATGAATAAATGAGTCACAATAGACTTTACTGTTTATTACACTTTTGCCGCAATAGCCTCGTTCCCATGCTTGCCTGTTTAATATAAGTGTATAGTCTAATAAGTATCAGTGACAGTCTATTTCTTTGTTAAGAACATTTGGTGTTTGTTTGTTTGTTTGTTTGTTTGTTTGTTTGCATTTGATAACTTTATTAAGACTATAAAGTTAGTTGCTTTGTTGATGTACGAACTGCCGAAGTTCATGCTTGCAGTTTTAGCTGAGCATGATCTAACTTTCGGTTGTTCGTACATGGAGAAAGTGCCAAATATTGTCGTGTTTTTAATGTCACGTGTGAGTTGTGTGTCGACGTATTTCTACATATTATTCTGTAAATATAATTTATACATATTTAGAAAATTGCCTAATTAGAAAATTGTGGCTTTCTTGAGGTATGGACAGCCGAATTGTAGTACTGGTTAATACTTTACATTATACCCATGATTTCGTTTGTTCATACTCCTAGGAAGTACTGAAAATATAGTCATGTTTAATGATATTGTTGTTGTGTCTATAGAGTTTAGGAGGGCCAGATTAACCTGTGCTTTAACTATGCTTTGATTCGATATTATTGTTGTGTCTGTATAGAGTTTAGGAGGGCCAGATTGGAAAAAAGTTGTAATTTTATCTGTTTATCCTCAATAAATAAAGTGTTATTATTAGCATGACAGGCGCACATGAAGAGTATATCACCACCATGTTTCGCCCACAAATATATGTTCCTCTTTAACCTGTGCTTTAACTATGCTTTGATCTTGAGCCCAATCTCAAACCTATCCTTACCCCGAGAAACATAAGGAAATAGCCGCAATTATAAACAGTGCAGTCTATTATTCCACTTGCATGCACCCCTGATATTGTGTGGTAATAAATCTTTTGAATTTTTTTTTTTGCATATTTTTCAAGCTTGTCCGGTGTGGATATACACTCAGAGCAACATCACAAACATCATATTCACCTGCGTACATTACACCAAACACAGAAAAAAATCATGATTACTAGATCGCATTGATATCGAAGGAACTATAGACTCAGTTCCGAAATATCACATATACTCGAACCGACCTGACCACGTAGTTCAATTGGCAGAGCATTGGGCTAGTATCGTTGTTCGTTTTAAATCACTCTGTTCTTCCGTTGAAGTAATTTCTTCAATTTCTTTCTGTTGTGCCCTAGTCTTTGCAGGTTCGATTCCCACCGTGGCCAGGCATATTTTTCACAAGCTTGCCCGGTGTGGATATACACTCAGAGTAATATCACAAACATCATATTCACCTGAGTACACAACACCTACACAGAAAAAAATCATAAATTTTCTGTCCGCCTGCATTACACATTGTAATCAAACGTTACAATGGAGTCAATATTCATATACTGTAACATGGCGTAATTTATAGTAAAAACCATAATTTTCTCTGTATTTGTTCTGTCTGATTATTTTGATAGAACAAAGTCCTTATTTCCTTTTTTCTTTTGTCAACCTTTCATTCTATACGACTTGAGTGGAGTAGGATTCTTGCATGGCTTCTCAATGAAGTACCATATACACAAGTGTTTTGATTGTACTATAATATGAGGAATATTGGGTACATACATTAAAACTTCCTAAATATCAATCTTAATTATGATATATTAACTTTTCAGACAAACTTGTATAGTAAGAGAAACTAATTACTAAATGCAAAAGTGGCAAAAAATCCCCTTCAATGTTTTATTTTTGTATTTTCAGAAAATCTGGCACGAAAACGTTGCTGCTTTACATCATAGCCGGTGGGTTGATTCTGGCTATACTTGGCCTTGTTCTTGGCTTGTCGTTCGGGCTCAGAAATGAGGACGTGACCACTGAGACAGTCCTTGTGAGCAGACAGCAGTCTAGTTGTAGATCTGGCAAGCAATTCAGAAACTTTTCCGTCTCCTCCGACACTTCTGTATGCTCGGAAATTGGATGCAATATTCTTGAGAAGAAAGGTTAGACACTTTGCGTATTATTAAAATTACATGTATAATATATAATCATATAGCGGGCAAAATTACTCAAATATGATTGGCTATAATGATGTGGGCATTTTCTCTTAATTCAGGGCAAAAGTACCTGATTGGCTGAGACACAAGCGCGGGACTTTTTTTTAAATAGCAATAAGAACAATGGCTTCTCGCTTCGTCGTTGCGGATAATTATATTATTTTGAAGAATTAAAAACTCTTCGCGTGTAGTGTGAAACTTTGAAAACACGCGTGAAATTAAACCTTAATTTTACTCGGCCCCATGCGATTACCTACACTAACGCCCGTATTCTAAAAGCTCACTCACACTCACACTCAATGAGTGGAGGTTCAATCTGAGCTTCTCTTGAGTCTCAGTGCAGTTTTTGAACAGCTGGAGGGTGAGTAGTCACATAGTAAGCTACGACACTAACCCTCCAGCTGTTCAAAAACAGCATCGACACTCAAGAGAAGCTCAGATTGAACCTCCACTCATTGAGTGTGAGTGAGCTTTTAGAATACGCCAGTAAGCCCTTTCCGACGGAAAATTCGTGTCGGCCAATCACATTTTACAAAATTTTCTTTCTGCGGAAAATTTTCCGGAGTGGAAATGGGCATTTAGTCCCACAACTTTTCGTATTAATACGTTTGATAAGAGACTTGTCAGAAATTACCAGAGGGGGGAGGGGGGTGTAGAAAGAGGGAGGGTCTTATTTTTTTAGCCCTTCAAAAGGGTGGGTCATTAAAAACTGAACCATTGAAAAGAGAGGGCCATAAAAATTTAAGCCATAATTTTCATAAGGGAGGGTCATAAAATTTAAGCCCTCGTGGCTCTCGAACAGATCACATTGATTATTGTATAAAAAATAGTACAATATCTAAAACAGTATTTTATAAACATGACTTTATAAGATATAGACTACAACGAGGTAGATCAAGAAGGTGAAGAGAGTAGCCTGGACGAAAGTGATCAAGACATTGTGTTGCATGGAATTGGAGAATCTAGTTCTAGTATACATTCAGATTGAGTGTTTAATAATATTAAATATTTATATTTGATATTTATAAAAAAGTAAAACAATATACTATATCTGTATAAATGTTGCCTGGATATGTATGGATTCGGCAGGAAAGGGGAGGGGTCATGAATTTTTTGGACACAATCAAGTGGAGGGCCACGATATTTCATGCTCGTCCTTGCTGGGGGGTCACAGCTTTTGCAACTTATTTTTTCAAATTTCCACTCCCCTCCCCCTGGTAATTTCTGACAGGTCCCTAGGTTATCGACACACAAAACACACACACACTTACAAATGTGGATAAAAACATAAACTCCTGTAAGGTCCTGTTGGAGGTAATTTACGATTGAATAGCTGTAACCCTTCAACTATTATTCAATCAAGTGAGCTGCCAACAAAATCTTGGAGTTAATAATGATTTATTTGAAAAAATAGAAGATGCGTAGCCAGGTTGAAACATTATTTATTGAGCGTTCTCTGACTTAATATTTATTTCTACGAGCTTTCGGCTATCAGTCTATAGCCTTCGATGGGTGTATACAAATGATTCTATAAAGGACGCTAAAATTAAGTAGGTGGTATGAAATCTGAGACTATCTATGCTATGTTACAAATGGATAATATGAATATTTAACTAATTAATGTTTCTTGAGTTAATTCCTTTCTTAAAAGTATTGTGTACTGTGCTGGAAGCGTATTAGAGTTATTATCAGCTTCGTCTGTTAGTGCAGTGTGCCAGGACTCTAAGGTTTTAAGGTTTCTATGATTTCCCTTGTCTATCACTTTAGCATTGGCATGGACTCAAGACCATATAATTGACTTTGCCAATGCTAAAGTGATAGACAAGGGAAATCATAGAAACCTTAAAACCTTAGAGTCCTGGCACACTGCACTAACAGACGAAGCTGATAATAACTCTAATACGCTTCCAGCACAGTACACACAATACTTTTAAGAAAGGAACTCAAGAAACATTAATTAGTTAAATATTCATATTACCCATTTGTAACATAGCATAGATAGTCTCAGATTTCATACCACCTACTTAATTTTAGCGTCCTTTACAGAATCATTTGTATACACCCGTCGAAGGCTATAGACTGATAGCCGAAAGCTCGTAGAAATAAATATTAAGTCAGAGAACGCTCAATAAATAATGATTTATTTGTTTGTTATATAATGATGATCAATTGTCCTCGATAGGTTCTGCCGTGGATGCGGCCATTGCGACGATGTTCTGTATAACTGTGGTGACCATGCACTCGAGTGGTATCGGTGGAGGGAACTTTATGTTGATCTATGAAAAACAGAAGAGAAAAGCTGTGTTTATCAACGCCAGGGAAAAGGCCCCGGCCGCTGCACATGAAAATATGTATGTAAACAATTCTGACGACGCCTGGTTAGGTTAGTAATTTTTTTGTCATTTTTCTTTCCAATAACAATACTGGCATTTGCTCATACTTATCAGTTTTATTTCAGAACCATCCTCAGAGATAGGAAAACTAGTTTCATATTAATCTGACACTGCAATCGAGCAACGAAAAATTCGTTGGCTCGAGCGGGATTTGAACTCGCATCTTCGGGTATAGACCGCCGCTCTACCTATTGAGCTATCGAGTCAACTCGATAGCTCAATAGGTTGAGCGGCGGTCTAGATACCCGAAGATGCGAGTTCAAATCCCGCTCGAGCCAACGAATTTTTCGTTGCTCGATTGCAGTGTCAGATTAATATGAAACTTATCAGTTTTAGACCTGAAACGAGGGGTATTCCACAAAAAATTACCCTGAAGGATGAAATATTCCGAGGGCGAAGCCCGAGTAATATTTCATCCCGCAGGGTAATTTTTTGTGGAATACCCCGAGTGAAACGTCTATAAATGGTATATTATACCGAACCTTTCAAAAATAAGTAGAAAACAAATACCATTCAATTAACTTTTAATTTCAAAACACAACTTTTGATAACTTTACATTTAAAAAAGTCGAATTTCCCGCTCAAGCGTGGTATTAGAAGTCGAATACCATGGCCCCGGGTAAAACACCCAGGGTTCAAATTGCCTAGGTCATAGTATTCGCTGAAAAATACCATGGTCATGTGGTACAAATTTAGTTCTCTGATTGGACAAGCTTATTGTGAGGTATAATATTTGCAATGATATTCCTAAAGGCTCGTTTATACCAGCGCAGTTCTTGCTGAGATATTTGGTGCGAGTTTCTCCTTCTGATGGATGTGAATGAGTGTATTAGTTAGGAATGTTCAGATGAGGGTACATATACTCAGAACATTCATAACTCATCTACTCGTTCACATCCATCAGAAGGAGAAACTCGCAGCAAAAGTGTGCAAGTGTAAACTTGCCTTAATGGACCATTCCCCAATTAACCAAAATTTTGATCTCAACAAGTCTAGATAAAATTCCATCATAGCATGAAAGAGCATCACAAAATTAGTAATATTCCAGAGTTTCGTTACGAAATGTTGTAAAAAGCGGATAATACTGATAGCCTTGCGAAGCTTGCAATTTTCAGTCATTTTAGATTACAAACGGGAAATGGTTACCACTTCTGTGCGTAATCTAAAACGACTGAAAATTAAAAACTTTGCAAGGCTATATTATCCGCATTTTACAACATTTTGCAACGAAACTTTGGAATATTACTAATTTTGTGATGCTCTTTCAAGCTGTGATGAAATTTTTGTTTAGACTTGTTGAGTTCAAAACTTTGGTTAATTGGGGAATGGTCTATTGTTAAGAGGCAATTTTTTTCAATGTCACGTATTTGCAATGAATAGTGTTCAAAACCTAAAATCTTTTTGGCGTTCCACTCAAAATTACTTTGTTTTAGCTTTATTCTCCAGTTTATAGAGTTAGCTACCTATTTAAATGCATCTGCCGGTTGAGAAACATAAAATAATAGTTAAAAATTCTCAATTAAAATACAATTATCAATGATGCTTTATAATTGACGCCATATTTACAGCCATATAAGCAGAACTTAATGAACTTCAGACATCATTTTCTCTTTGGCGTACCATCTAAAATCTCTTCATTTTAGCATTATTTTACAGATAAAGCACTAAACATACTTTTAAAGTTTGTTTGCCGATTGAGAAACGTATCGAAAAATAAAAATTTTGAATTTAGTCATGACCTCAAGTGGTATATTATACGCGTTAGTTTTGAGCGCGTGTTACGTAACATACAAAAAAATCTCCTCTTAAACCATTATCGTCAAGGGAAAGTGTCGGACCACGGGATCATTTGGTTGCCGAAAATTTTCGGATATAAATGGAGTTGAAATGCAACCCATTGAACTATAAATAAACTGGAAGGCTAACTCAGGGGGGGAAATTGAAGCCAGTGCATTTTAGTTTTTCTGAGTTATGAGCAGAAATACTCAACACTGAACGTTGGGCTATATATCAAATTGAAGCTATTGAAAAACTCTATTTGGTGTAGAAATTTCAAGACTTTAGCTAAAAGGGAAATATTGAAAAACTACAAACATAATTACCGATAATTTGCCGTTTTGCAGTTGTTTTTGTATTTTTTAAATATTTTTCTTTTCGCTGAAGTCTTGAAATTTCCACACCGAATAGCAATTTTCAATAGCTTCAATTTGATATATAGCCCGACGTTTGGGGTCAAGTATTTCTGCTCATAACTCAGAAAAACTATTTTGGCTTCATCAAATCATAGGCCTTCATCATAGCAGTTAGCCTTCCAGTTTATTTATAGTTCAATGATGCAACCTGGTTTGCGATTTCAAGATGGCGTCGTTATTGTTTTGAATGTCTATTTGGTTCTGAATTATTTTACTCATCATCTGTTGTTTACATTAAAGGTCCAATGTCAGCTGGAGTTCCTGGCGAAGTGAAAGGTTTCATAAAAGCTCACGAAATGTACGGCAAGTTAGATTGGTGGAGTCTTGTTGAGCCTTCAGTCAAACTGGCCAGTGAAGGATTTATTGTGACGTCAGCCCTGGCGTACGCCATAAAAAGATCTGAGCCTTCAATCACCGACCCAGACTTCAGGTAGGTAAAAGTTTTCTAGTAAACACATGTTTGTAACGTTGTTAGTCAATGAACAACCTTGGATACACTGATTTGTATCTCACCATGGCACGGGCCTTCGGTGACACATAAAAATCTCACAACTTGTCGACAAGATGTGTTCGAAACAGGCTTGTAGCAAGCTTGTCAACAAGTTGTAACAATGTTGTTATTTCATCAAGTTGCAACAAGGTTGTCACTTACAACTTGTTGACAAGTTGTTGAATGGCAGGACGATAACAAGTTGTTGGAACGACTTGTAACAAGTCTGTTGAGCTCAACAACCTTGTGGCAAGTTGTCAACAAGCTGGGAACAAGCAGTGCGAACACATCCTGTTGACAAGTTGTTGGAACAGCATTGCTACAAGTCTGCTGCAGGTTTGTTACAACTTGTGCGTTTTTACGTGTGTAGTCGTCACAGCAAGCCCCTTTCACTTCTGAGATTGTGAGTTCGATTCTCCCTGCGGACTGCAGAGGTGTAACCTAACACTTGCCCGCTTGCCCGGGGCAAGTGAATATCACAACGGGCAAGTAAACGTCTTATCTTGCTTGCCCGATTGGGCAAGTTGCCTTGCCACAAAAAGGTGGGCATCTAAAAGTTTATGTTTTCATTGTCGGATATAAATTTTTTATAGTGCATGGACTAGATTCAAATTTTGTTTTTCATGGGCCAAAGCTAGATCTGAGGCAGTATCACGTGGCCATATAGAGCAGTGGGAGAACGGGTCGACATGTTGTCCCCTTAATTTATACCCTCTACCTTGGTGACGATTGTCTGATGGCAAGTGAATTTAATTCAGGGCAACTAATTTTCATGTCCAACTTGCCCTGAGTGAAACTTGTCAAAAAACTAAAGTTACACCACTGGGACTGATGACACCTTGTGAAAAGAGTAGGTCAACGCTCTACCGAAAGTCGTGGGTTTTCTCTGGGTACTCTGGTTTACTTCCACGGGGAATGCTGACAGAGTGCGTTGGGATTAGCTCAAAGCTGACCCTTCCACCGTAGCTCCGTGATCTGACAGTACGCGCGTAAAAACGCACAGCTTGCAAAAAGTCTGCAAACAAGTCTGTTCACAAGCTGTCAACAAGTTGTGTTCGCACTGCTTGTTCCCAGTTTGTTGGAACAAGTTTGAAACAAGCTGTTAACAACTTGTAACAAGCTTGATGGCATTATCAGACTTGTTACAAGATTGTGCTAACAAGTTTGTTACAGTCATGATATAACAAGGATGCTACAAGGTTGTCAACACAAGGTTGTAACAATCTTGTTATATCAAGCATGTAACGGACTTGTCAGAACAACCTTGCAACAAGTCTGATAATTTCAACAAGGTTGTTCCAAACCTGTTAACAACTTGTGACAAGCAGTGCGAATACACTATCTTGCTGACGGCTTGTTAGCAGACTTGTTACAAGATGTGAGATTTTTACGTGTGTAGCTGTGCTCCGTGATCTGAGAGCAGCTGTGCTCCGTGATCTGACAGCAGCTGTGCTCCGTGATCTGACAGTAGCTGTGCTCCGTGATCTGACAGTAGCTGTGCTCCGTGATTTGACAGCTCCGTGAGTCGTAAGGTGGTTGCTAGAGGCGCCCTTAGAAAGCCTCGATCAGGTTGAACTGTGTCCTTTGCAATAGACCTTGTGATAATGACGTCAAATGCGGAAAACCAATGTATACGATGTCCCACAGGACAATACAAGTCGTTGGCGAGCCAATAGATTTCATAAAAACATCATTTGAATTGCGAATACTAGATTCCCCTTATTACGTTTTCGTAGCGCTTTGCATTGTGGTTATAGTGGTATCACTGATATTCAAGATGGCTTATTTTTTGTCCTGACCCGTGCAAGAACTTTTAAAAAAGCTAGGGTCAGGTGCGCGATAGCCAACAGCAAAATATTCGCGAAAACATTCAATATTTTCATTCGAGGCCGCTATCTTTATCAGTGATACCACTATAACCACAATGCGAAGTGCTACGAAAACGTAATAAGGGGAATCATCAATTGTCGCTCACAACATCGCATTAAGTGTTCTTCCGCGTTTGACGTCATTATAACAAAGGTCTATTCAGCTTAGCTTTCACCAGCCAGGAAGGATGTAATATTAGCAGATCCCCACTTATAATTATTCAGAATATTTGTCATTTACCTTGACTGACATTGATTCTCCATTTTACAACTGAAATATTTAGAGAGCTCTTGATGAACAAGGACGGGACATTTAAGAAAGAAGGAGACACAATTGTGAACCCACAGTTGGCGGAAACATTAAGAACAATACAAGAAGACCCGGAGTCATTCTATTCCGGAAAGCTGGCCAAGAAAATTGCGGCGGATTTTGAAAACAATGACGGCATCATTACGGAGAAGGATTTGAAGAATTATCAAGTCGGAGTCACTGAAGACGTTTTGAAGTTGGATCTTGACGACATCACTATGTTGTCTTGTCCTCTTCCGTCTGGGGGTCCTGTGGTCACGCAGATTTTGAATATTTTACAGAGTAAGTTTTGTGTAGATGGAATATGGTTTATATGACCATACCATTGGAGCAAGTCTGCCAACAAGCCGTCAACAAGATGTATTCGCACTGCTTGTCACAAGTTGTCAACAAGTTTGGAACAAGCTGTTAACAATTTGGAACAACCTTGTCGAAATTATCAGACCTGTTGCAAGGTTGTTCCAACAAGTCCGTTACATGCTTGATATAACAAGATTGTTACAACCTTATGTTGACACCTTGTAACATCCTTGTTATATCATGGCTGTAACAAACTTGTTAGCACAGTCTTGTAACAAGGCTGATAATGCCATCAAGCTTGTTACAAGTTGTTAACAGCTTGTTCCAAACTTGTTACAACAAACAGGGAGCAAGCAGTGCGAAGACAAGTTGTTGACAGCTTGTGAACAGACTTGTAACAACTTGTTTGCAGACTTGTTACAACTTGTGCGTTTTTACGTGTGTAGATATGCTTAAACACCCACGAAAGTTGAGTTGCGATCACTTATTACGTCAGCAAGACGTGGCAAAATGGATGCCGAAAGGTCGCTTCGCGCGAAAAGATTCGCTAGTGGAAAACCGGCTTAAGGTGGCTGGCAGAAGCGTCCTTACAAAACTTTCGACTCGATCAGGTTGAGCTGCGTTTTTCGCAATCCAGTTGGGACATTACAGTCACTAACTCTCGCTCGGGTTTGAGCGACAACTTTCATAGACTCTCGTGATGAGAGTTGATGAGAGTTTTTGCTACGCGTGCGGTAACATCCACTCAACTCTTATCAATTCTCATGCAACTCTTTGGTTTGACCGGGGCATGAGAGTGGAGAAATTGGAAAACTAGCTCATGCAAATTCTCGCTTATCAAATCAACTCTCACCAGGATTTTAGCCAGAAGGGCGTCCTGGGACGCCCCTAGAACGAAAAAATGGACGCCTTTGGACGCCCAAATTCTGGGGGAAAAGGGAAATTATTTTCAATAATTTCCCTTTAAGTATATTAATATATCCAAAACGAAATAGCTTCAATTCTCATTATTATTATACATTTGACATTTTGATCAATTTGATGGTGTACCTGGCTGAATGAAAATGTCGTAGTTAAGTAAAGAAGTATAGCCGCACAAAATCACAAAGCCAAATGTGTTTGAAAAATTTCGAACGAGCTTGGAACAGATGCTGACATGAAGTAACGTAAACTTCAAAGGTTTTCCAGAGGAACGTTTTCTCGAAACCCCTTTACTATAAATATTTCGTTATACCAAAATTGGACGCCCTCTTTTAGGACCCTGGCTAAAAGCCTGCAGTTTCATCCATGGCTTAAAATTGTTTTAATGAATATATCGCAGAACGATTTGTGATATAGAATTATTATCTCTAGACTACAAATTTAACAGCACGAGCATGGAAGGTGTCGACAGGAAAACGTTAACATATCACAGAATTGTTGAAGCTATGAAATTTGCCTACGCCAGAAGACCGTATTTTGGTGATCCTGATTTTGTTAATGACCCCAAGGTAGGTTGAAGAAGAAACACTATTGATGGAACTTAGTTGGGAAGAAGTTGGTTTAGTTTAGATTTCTTCCTGTGGAAGAACTGTGTAGAACTGATAGAACTATCCAGTGTAAATAGAGTTAGTTTAGGTTTCCTCCTGTAGTAACACTGGATCATTAAGAGATGATCCTTACTGGACCTCTAGGGAGAACAGTTTAGAACTGATAGAGCTAGCTATCCAGTATAAATAAAGTTAGTTTAGCTTAGGTTTCCTCCTGTAGTAACACTGGATCAATAAGAGATGATCTTTACTGGACCTCTAGGGAGAACAGTTTAGAACTGATAGAGCTATCCAGTATATATAAAGTTAGTTTAGTGTAGGTTTCCTCCTGTAGTAACACTGAGTCAATAAGAGATATGATCCTTACTGGACCTCTAGGGAGAACAGTTTAGAACTGATAGAGCTATCCAGTATAAATAAAGTTAGTTTAGCTTAGGTTTCCTCCTGTAGTAACACTGGATCAATAAGAGATGATCTCTACTGGACCTCTAGGGAGAACAGTTTAGAACTGATAGAGCTATCCAGTATAAATAAAGTTAGTTTAGTGTAGGTTTCCTCCTGTAGTAACACTGAGTCAATAAGAGATATGATCTTTACTGGACCTCTAGGGAGAACAGTTTAGAACTGATAGAGCTATCCAGTATATATAAAGTTAGTTTAGTGTAGGTTTCCTCCTGTAGTAACACTGAGTCAATAAGAGATATGATCTTTACTGGACCTCTAGGGAGAACAGTTTAGAACTGATAGAGCTAGCCAGTATAAATAATGTTAGTTTAATTTAGGTTTCCTCCTGTAGTAACACTACATGGATCAAGTTATTTCAGTTTAAGTTCAGGCTTTTTACATTTCCTCACTCTCAATTTGTTTACTTTTAGCTTGCCGAGGTTATGAAACAGGTACTAAATGTGGAATATAACAAACAACTTTACGAGAAAATTTGGGATAATTCAACTCACATGAATGCTTCGTATTATGGAGGATATCAGTCTGTTCAAGATAAAGGTAGTACAAGTCATCTTTCAGTAGTGGCGCCGAACGGCGATACTGTATCTGTGACTGGATCCGTCAACTATTAGTAAGTAGCATCGTACTTTGTTTTTTCTCCATTTTTGACTACGTTTGAATAATTTGCAATTTTGAAAAATTTCTGGATTTGTTTGCAAGCTGCCTTAATTTAGCATGTACGAACACTTTCCACGTAAACGTGAACTAAGTTCAGATGTGCCTTATCGTTTAGTTTTGGCGGTAAATTCCGTTCCAAAGAGACAGGCATAGTGTACAATAATGAAATGGACGATTTTTCAATTCCTAACAAATCCAACGGATTTGGCTACAAGCCATCGAAGAATAATTATGTCCAACCGGGTAAACGACCCCTGTCGTCGATGAGTCCGACAATTTTCGTGGACAAGAAGACAGGTGACGTCAGATTGGCCATTGGCGCTGCTGGGGGTTCAAGGATTATTTCGTCTACCGCTTGGGTAAGTTGATGTCGTGTTTTCAATGTTTTTTCTTCACGATGTACGCCATCTACCATAATAATATTGCCAATAGAGGTCTCCAGCTATAGACTTAATTTTGATCTAGGCAAGAAGAACAAAATCCATCACCACAGCTAGAAAGAGCATGTTAAAATTAGTAAAATTGCAAAGTTTGGCCGCGAAATGTTGTAAAATGCGGAAAATATAGCCCTACGAAATTTGCAAATTTTGTATTAATTTGTATTACGCACGGGAAAATGCACCACATTTGGGCCCAAATGTTTCAAACATTACATACACTGATGCTTGTGATGTTACTCTGAGTGTATATCCACACCGGAAAAGCTTTTCCATGCACACTGGAAAAGCTTCCCACCGTGGCCAGGCATATTTTTCAAGCTTTTCCGGTGTGGATATACACTCAGAGCACAGGTGTATGTACCACAGAATACCACGGTACCACAGAATACCAGTCTTATTTATTTCTTATATAAAATTTGAAGGAAATACTTTATTTTTGTGATTATATCTTAGTTTTAGTCTTAATTGACATATAAAAACAAAAAATGTATATTTTCAATTTCATAAAAATTCTTAAAAATAATCAGGATTAACAAGAAGTAACATTCTATATTTTCGGTACTTTTTTTCGCATAATGCCTGTAAAATCCGAATGTTTAAAAATAAGTTTGCAAACCAGCATAATTAATGTTGATCAATACTTTTTCTATGCAACACAACATTATTACTACACTGCATGGAATCACACAGTGTAATCAATTTTACCATTGAAAAACTGAATTTTTCAAGATTATTGATAAACCTGGTATTCTTTGGTTATACCACTGGTATTCTGTACTGATTTTAGTATTTAAGTGCAATATCCCACAATATTTTAGTGCAATATCCCACAGTATTATCATACAACATGACACGCCAAATCCTGGTACAATTTGATAAACCGTTGCTTACTTACCTCTGCACTGGTATTCTGTGGTACATTGGATTTTTTTCCACAGAATATTCATTTAAAAAGGAATAATTAAGTCTATGAAATCTTGCCCCAAAACCCCCAAGAAGAAAAAATATATCGATAGACTATACTAAAAAATATTAAGGAACCATATTATATACATTAGACAAAAGATATGGAACACGTAAATTTTTGCGGTATTCTGTGGTACATATAGGGTTGGGCGATATTAAAAAAATCACCTCACGATTATTGCCAAGGAAATTATCACGATATTCGATAATATCGCGATAAATGCAATAAAAGCAATGACCACATTTTTTCAATTTTAATTAATATCATTACATAGCAAGTTTATATATAATCTTCTTAACAACAAGTAAAACAACAAATTAAAGTACTACGAATGCTTTTTCTAGTCTAATATTTACTGTTCATAAACTGGAACTGTCTATGCAGTGTCTACTGTGTCTCCGCTGGTATACAAATGCCGTGGGCACACAGCGCAAGCAAAGCCTGCAATTCCATTGTTCAGCAGATTAATACATAAATATTAGCTTTTGTATCGTATCCAGGTGATCTCGAGTTCGTATTTTAGCCAATCAGCGCTCAGAAAGGGTTGTCCGAATAGAAATCCATTTTGATGTATTCAGTCAATTATATCTTTCGTTATTCTTTATGAAACTAGTTGAAATTTTGTAATTATGTTTGGTTATGAGAACTATAGCTCTGACAAAAATATGGAATCGAAATAAAGTATATTACAGGAGATATTCCGTTGTTTTAATCATAAAATGGATTTCTATTTGACAACTAGTGCCAGTACTTTTCCGCGTATCAAGATCATCTGGATTAAATTCGTATTTAATTCAGGAAATAGTTTTAATTCTTTTAAAAACTATATTTTCTAGGGAATTGAAAGAATTGTTTAGGATTTGATAACAGCTATATACACATGCGAAGCAATATCACGATAGTCATCGAGCATGACGATAGTTTCTACCTTCGATACGATAATTGTGATCGAAAATATCGCGATAAATCAAAATATCGCCCAACCCTAGGCACATACACCTGTAACATCACAAACATCACGTGAGTACATAACACCAATACAGGAAAAATCATGATTACATACAGTGTTTGAAACATTATTACAACCGTTGAAAATATCATATCTCACTGTTGTATCCTTTCACCAGGTTTCAATGCTAAACCTATGGATGGGCCTTCCTTTGGAAACTGCTGTAGCAACCCCACGACTGCATCATCAATTCATTCCAAACAATATAGACATCAACGCCAACGAACCATTCAGGGTCAGTCAAGCCATACAGAAAGGACTCGAGGAAAAGGGGCATCTATGTAAAGAAACCAATCGAAAGTCGGTTGTCCAAGCCGTATCGTATAATCCGAGTGAACGGACTGTTTTTGGTGCGTCAGATCCGAGGAAGGGTGGAATGGCATGGGGGTTATAGGTGTACATATTATGATTTAATTTTCACGCTCATTCAATTTTCTACTGATGTCGGCAAAAAAATGATTGACATTTTGTACTAGCAGCCATATGTACTTTCCCCTAACCGAGAATTAGAGAGCATGTTTTCTATCAAAGTTTTCTATGTTTCGAAACTCGTTCAAACTTCATTCATTGTGTACATTTCAAGCCCTTATACCCGCCAGACAGCGTCACCCAGTTTTGTCGCAGGCAGCCCGACCATGTCCTATTTAATATATCAATGAATATCAATAGAAGCATATCTATACATAATATAAAACAACGGTAACTCCGAAAATAAACATTTTAATATTCTAGCTTTCGCCTAAGATTCAGTCATGATCAGGAATGATGCTAGGTTACATTACATCGATATATATAGTGAAGATAAATTTAAAGTAATTTGATATGTACAGAAAAGATTAGTTAAATATTATAACTTCTTTTGATGCCTTAGTTCCATGATTAAGTTCAGGTTTAAGGCGTCTAATGGCAAATGCTTATTTACATAGCAATAAGGAACACTGCATACAGTTATACCAAAGAGAGTAATGTGCATACAGTTCTAACAAAGCGGTCAGTGCACTGATTCTGTTCTGACAGTTTGGTCCTGCTTGTTTCTTTCAATCATGATTTTTGTTCGTTTTTGCAGACATCTGTAGAAATTGTTGTAAATAGTACATATTGCGAGCAAGATAACTGAGTATTTTTCTACTTCTCAATTTGTATTGTAAATTTTTGTATGTCAAGAAATGTTTTGTAGTAAGCTTTATTTCATTAAATTTGCTATAATTCAACTGCGAGTCATTCATTTAAATTGTATAAAACACGTATAGTCAAGTACGCACCTGTCCAGTTAGTGGCTTCCTCTGCGGCCTACACACGTAAAAACGCACAAGTTCTTACAAGTCTGCAAACAAGTTGTTACAAATCAGTTCACAAGCTGTCGACAAGTTGTGTTCGCACTGCTTGTTCCCAGTTGTTGTAACAAGTTTGGAACAAGCTGTTAACAACTTGTAACAAGCTTGATGACATTATCAGACTTGTTACAAGGTTGTTCTAACAAGCTGATACAGTCATGATATAACAAGAATGTTACAAGGTTGACGACACAAGGTTGTAACATTCTTGTTATATCATAACTGTATCAGACTTGTTGGAACAACCTTGTAACAAATCTGATAATGCCATCAAGCTTGTTACAAGTTGTTAACAGCTTGTTCCAAACTTGTTCCAACTTTGTTGACAAATTGGGACAAGCAGTGCGAACACAACTCGTTGACGGCTTGTTGACAAACTTGCTACAAGATATGAGATTGTTATGTGTGTAACTCGGTGGAAACAACGGCGAATTTAAGCAATATTTAGCAGATTGTGGCTGGTGGCCATCTACAAAAAGGGACAATACTATACTGAGTGTGGAGAGATGACAGATTGTTGTTGGTGACAAAAGGTTTGGTGTGGAGTCCGTATATAATAGTAGGGGGGTCTGGGGAAATTCTTCCCCGGAAAAATGTTGTATATTTCCACAAGTGGGACTGCATTTCCTGCGTTTTTTGAAACATTTCCGTATATACAGTATATAGTTACGTTATGTTACATTATACTGGAGATTGACTGAATCTTCAGTTAAGTACTTGCATGGTATGTTTATGTAAATACCACAATTCGATCACTAACTTGTTTAGTCTAGCCTTCCAACAACTCAAATCTATAGGTTCTCGAATAGGGGGGGGGGGCTTTGCCCCAGTTATATAGTTAATAAAAGGCCCTGAGATTGTGGGGTCGTGAGGAGGGTGTGGCAGCAGTGACGTAGCCAGCCCAAAACAAGTGGAGGGGGAGGTTTTATTGTCGAATACACAGAACAACTATGGGGCCTAGCCGTCCGGTAGGCATGGAGAATTTATCCATTTTTAAGGTCTGCGAAATGCTATTTCATGCAGTTGTTCCAACAACTTATCGTTATCGTTGTTATCGTCCTGCAATTCAACAACTTGTTAACAAGTTGTGAGTGACAACCTTGTAGCAACTTGATAAAAAAACAGCATTGTCACAACTTGTTGACAACTTGCTACAAGGTTGTTGTGCTCACCAGACTTGCTACAAGTTGTTCCAACAACTTGTTATCGTCCTGCAATTCAACAATTTGTCAACAAGTTGTGAGTGACAACCTTGTAGCAAGTTGATAAAATGACAGCATTGTTACAACTTGTCGACAAGCTTGCTACAAGCCTGTTGCGGACACATCTTGTTGACAAGTTGTGAGATACAGATAAAAACGTTATATTTCACAATCACACAACATACAGCAAAGCCTTGATTTTGCAACGGATGTATTATCACAAAACTACAACTGACACAATATTTTACATAATTTCATGACATAGAGGACTACGTCATCTAGCTTGATTCACAATAAAATAGAGCAATAAAATACTTTAATTTTACGCTTCTTCCACTAGCTCCTATAACGTATTGAAAAGCAAAACTATCGCTCGCAGTAATTATTTAATTAGCATGTTCAAATATTTGCATAATTAGCGGTTTCAAAATAAACTTGCATGAGTCAGGTGAATTGAACTTGTTCACGACTTCATGACAATATCAAGAAAAAGCTGAGTTAATATTTTTCAACTTAATCATCTTTCCAAATATTAAAATTGAATTAATTTTTCAGTGTATAAATCTTTTGAAAGCACGAGTTGTTTTAAGTATAAATAATTTTCATTGCCAGCCAGAAATGTCTATTAATTACATTTTTAAAAGTTAAAAATTGGCGAAATTTAATATATAGAATTTTTTTAGTGCAGACAGCGAGAACGAGCGGTTAAGAGCTAGCAGAAACTCGATGTTTTAAAGTGAACACGTTTCACAAAACTGTTTTTAAAATTAACTATAGACTTTAGTCTAAACTATTCCGTATTACATAATAAATTAGTTTCATTCAAACTACAATATTTTTGCACAAAGGATAGACCTTACCGGCCGATACAAGACATTTAATTTTTAGGGTCTATCTATTTAATTTTATGGTCGGCACAAATTAATGGCCCGATTTATAATAGAGACGAATGATCCATCTGGAAGAATTTGGACAAGGAAAAGATATGATAGTTCGTTTAATAGTTTATCTGTGTTTAAGAGCGGCAAACAGGTATTCTAGCCAGTTCGCTTGACTAGTTCGTCTTATAGCAAGATGGACAATCTGTCAAACGGATGAAGCGTTGCTAGTATAAATAGGGCTAATGTAAGGAGGGCAGGAATGAATTTAATGGATTGAGTTGGTTCATTGGAGGTGGAAAAAGTATCAGAACCACCTGGGAACCTAGTTCCCAGAATTTTTTTGGGATCAACATTTTTGCAGAAATTTTCACAGACATTTTTTTATGTTTCACAGCCAATTCTGAAAATTAAATGATTGAATATCTAAATATATGACTAAATATACCTAATTATTGAAAAGATTATAGACCTAATTAATTTACTAACTCGACACCTAAATTACAGCAGGAAAGTTTCATAAAAAATATTCATATAGTCATATATGCCTTTATTAGTCTTAAAGACATATTGCTCCACACGATAACACTATAAGACAATCACAAACGACAATTTTGTTATTTTCCCCTATTTATTTTAAATTTTTTTCAAAAAAATCTAAGCCCTAAACCCACGTTCACAGAATGACGTTCACAGAAAGAAAAAAACATTTTCCACCTCTGAATGGGAGGTTAGCTATCACTTTGTATCCCCGTGTATCATTCCTACCCCCCTTACCAAAATAATACAAAACACCAAAAAAATCGACAATTAACGGGAACAAATCTAATCACGACTCAATAACACGTATACAGCTGTAGACGAATGCATCCAAGGTAAGCCCTAATATACAGTATCTAATCAAGTCTAATAGAGTCTAACTAAATTAAACAATGATTATAAAGTCTATCATATATTTATACCCTTACAGGGTAATGTGGAAGAAAATATTGAGCCAGGCTCGCCTCTATGAGGAAACGTCCGTAATTCGTTGTAAGGGTAGGTAGGTGGGGGAGGTAGGTGGAAGAAGGTAGGTGGGTGAGGGAGGTGGAGGAGGTAGGTGGGGGTAAGTAGTGAGGGTAGGTAGGTTTCCGTAGGTGGGGGAGTTGCCCTTTGCCCAGGGGCGCCCTCCCCCTTGCGGGGTCCCATTACATTCTTTGCATTGCGTTAATTTGAGCAAGATACTCAAAGTGGGAAGTGGGGGCTGTATTAAAATTCGCCCGTGGGTCTTGACGCGCGTTAGTATAGGTCTGAGGATGGGACGGTTTTAGTTTCTCTGTTGGGTTGTACCTTTTGTGGCTATACACGGCCCCCTTGGGTCGTCCTCGTTTCTCGGGCTTCGGGACGTCTTCGTAGTCGTGACGTAAGCCGTTGTCTGGGTAACCATGTCTGACCATCTTGCTCTGATGTGTACGTTTATGGGATTTCAGCTGACTGAGTTGCGTGAAACGTTTGTTGCAAATTTCACAGCAATATGGTTTTTCACCCGTGTGTAATCTGACATGTTGGTTCAGTTGACTGGCTTGAGTGAATGCCTTTCCACACTCGTTACATTTGTAAGGTTTTTCACCTAGGAAGAAATGACTGTAGTCAGCCACTGCTGTGATTGACTGGCTGGCTAACCGACAAACAGGCTGACCAGATATACACAGCCAATTCCAAAAAGGTTGTCATTTGAAAAACCTTAAACTCTAAACCTTAAACACTAAGCGCGCAAAGCTTAATGGGAGCACAAGTTTCAAGCTATTTGTGAATGAATTGTTCTCGTAAGGAGATATTTACAACGTCTCTATAAGCTCTCTAAACTTATTTAATGATGCTCCCATTAAGCTTTGCGCGCTTAGAGTTTACGGTTTATGGTTTAGAGTTTAAGGTTTGCAAAGGACAACCTTTTTTGAATTAGCTGTATATATATATATATAGAGAGAGAGAGAGAGAGAGCTGACTGAGGGTGACTGCCTCGGTGTAGTCATTTGCATCTCAAGACCCGAGAGTCATTTGCATCTCAAGACTTCTAGTGTCATTTTCTTCTGATGATGAATTGTGAACGAGTAGATAAGTTGTACATGTTCTAGTATATGCAGTCCACTGATGGATTTACTAGGAGGGGGGCGGTGTGGAGGTGGGTACGCAGCCCTCCTGGCCTTGGCAAAAGGGGTGCAAACTTCCTTATCACATCCATTTTTTTTTATTTGGAAAGGCAATGACAAAAACAAAAATAAAATAGAGGCAAAATGAGATAGCAACATGATTGTGAAATTGTCAAGCCAGACTACAGACTATTGTCTTGCTGTTGTAGCTCCCTCAAGCGATTACACACTTAGTCAAGGGTCGCACCCTGAACTCGATGAGCACCCACTCCCCACCCAAACTGACTAGATACATCCCAAAGTTATTTGTCGGAATAAAGATTACATATTCATTTGATAATCAATATGGTTTCTCTTACCTGTATGAATCCGTCTATGTTGTTTCAACTGACACACTTGCTGAAAACTCTTTCTGCATATATCGCACATGTATCTCTTTCTCGCCTCAGTCCTCGTGGGCATTTCTTTCTCTCTCGGTCTATACATGTCCGCTGACGTCACTGCAGGAATACTGAATGGACTGAGTTTCTCTATTTCGCGATCTTTCAAGCTAGCTCCCAGGTCCTTACTGTTAAAGAGCATGTTTTGATGATGGGCAGACAAGTGGGTAGGTTGAGGTCTCTCTTGTCGTTCTAATTTGATGAAAATAAACAATGTTGTTTTCTCGTTCTTTCTTAGAAACTAGTTGCATTTATAATACATAGATCTGTCATTTCCCTCAAAACTGATAGAGTTCTGGTTAGGTCACCCCCATGGGATGGATTTCACTTGGCCTTTGGGGAGAACAGTTTTGAACAGATAGTCCAGTTTTACTGGACCTCTAAGAGAGAACAGTTTAGAACTATACAGTTCAGATGAAGTATGATGTACGACAACTCACTCATAACGTATACGACTCGCCCATACTATACACAATTCACCCATAATGTACACAACTCACCCGTAACATACATATCTCACCCATAATGTACACAACTCATTCATAATGTACACAACTCACCCATTTTTTCCCCAATGTACATATTAGCGAGATGACCATGGTGAACATTATGGCTATGGCTCAGTTCTCTGCTCGGACAAAAACACGCTCTAAATCTTTCGCTTATCTTTGCTGGATCTTCGTCGAGGTATATCATTGTAGGACGACCGTAATCCACCATATTAACACAAACACACAACACTCATAATCTGAAATACAAATAATGATCAAAATGAGAATAAGCTAGGGATTCAGGCGCAGAAGACTTCTCTCCTAAAAATCTCATGTGTAAACCAAACGTAAGACTTTCTGCATAGCTACACATAACCCTTGAGACCATTCCAGCCAATATTGCAAACTGTTTAATGCACATTGGCAAAACTCAAACTTTGTCACCCCCTCTCCCCAGTTTAATGTTGTGAACAACGCCAAAACAACTTTGGTAATTTACAGGGCCGTAGACACCGAGGGACTCTTCAGTTCCCCGGCCCCAATAATTTGTAAACTAGCGATAATTGTAAAGTTTGAGAGGGAAATAATGACCCAATAATCGCCCCTGACTAATCAGCCCCCTCCCCCAATACAAAATTGCTTCCTAAGCCTAAGGTAGTGATTTACCATGACACAAGCTCAACCGATTGAGTCCCCCGAGCGGGGACTTAATAAGAAGCACAACATGATTTAACATGGATTATTTCAAACAAGATCTAACATGTTTTATTAGACATAATAATAATATTTCTATTGAACTACTGCATTAAGCGAATTTTGTATGAGGGAAAGATAACTCAACCAGTTATGTCCAAGATTGTATAGGTTTCAGATATAGTGTGTTGGAATACAACTGTCAACGTCCACACATGACAATTTGATTTCAAAATTTTACATCAACAAGCAAATTAGTGGCATTTCAATGAGAAACACTTTCGTACCACTCAAAATACATAAAATAAAAAATCCTGATTAAGTTTCATGCTATTATATTTTATCTTTTTATACAGGATGTATGAAAAAAAGCTAATCCAACTGCGATAGGTTTTAGGTAGATATATTTACTTTTCTCATTCCAACAAAGATCAAACATTTAGCTGTCAGATGGCATCTTTTTGTATGATTGAGAACAAAAATGACCAAATGGATTTATAATATTGACAAGAAAAAAAGTCAATCTATAATGATTTTATAATTATAGTTGAAAGGCCAAAGTTGGGCGATTACTTTTTTTATGCATCCTGTAGTTTGTTGAATTGTATTATACAATCTATTCTATTTTGTTTTCATATTTTACTCTATTAGTGCAATAATCAATCAATAAAGATCCTGTAATAATCCTGTAATCCAAAACTACTCTAAATATTATTTTACCGGCATGATTTCAGGAATAAACGATGCAATCATTAAATCTAGCTAATTTGAGGCGCAGTAAATGCTTGATTACAAATAAACCCCGATCTAAAAGGTCACGGGTCGCTTCAAAAGCAACATGTTTTAAAAATTAGCTCGCTAATTGTCCTGTGTCATTTCAACATGCAAATGATGCAATCATCACTCTCCTCCGCAGAGGTTTTGGGTTTTGTTTTGGGTTTTTTCGAAGTCTGCAGGCGGGATAGTCGCGGGCTAGCTCCGCCTCTCCCCTTTCATCCCTATTTATCCCCTATAATTTTCCCCTAGCCTGCCTAGCCCGCGACTATCCCGCCTGCAGACTTCGAAAAAACCCAAAACAAAACACAAAGCCTCTGCGAAGGAGAGTGTGCAATCATGTCTGATTTAACCATTGGGTGCCTAACCGGTTTACAGATTCATTTGAAACCCAGTTGAAAATTCCGCTTTCCTACCAACAGCGACGCAAGCTTATGTTTAATTTATAACAAGCTTACACTTACAGTATTGTTGAAAGTCTAATGCACGTGTAAAAATTTCACATCTTGTAGCAAGTCTGTCAACAAGCCGTCAACAGGTTGTGTTCGCACTGCTTGTCCCAAGTTGTCAACAAGTTTGGATACTATCAGACTTGTTACAAGGTTGTTCCAACAAGTCCGATACAGTCATGATATAACAATATTGTTACAACCTTGTAACATTATTGTTATATCATGACTGTATCAAACTTGTTAGAACAACCTTGTAACAAGTCTGATAATGCAACCAAGTTTATTACAAGTTGTTAACAGCCTGTTCCAAACTTGTTACAACAACTGGGAACAAGCAGTGCGAACACAACTTGTCGACAGCTTGTGAACAGATTTGTAACAACTTGTTTGCAGACTTGTAACAACTTGTGCGTTTTTGCGTGTGTATATATATTATATGTATTTTGTAATTTTTTAAACGTATGAATAGTGCGCCGCAACCGGCTTTGTTTGCTTCGACATCGACAAAAAATAAGTTATTTTTGCAGAAAATCAATTTAAGATTACAAATAATATATGAAAAGAACGCCTTATAGAAAGGTTATAGCAACATAGGCGAAAAGTGCTCTGAGACATATTTACAGATTATAAAGAGCTTCTTTGATACATGTACATGAATTGTAGTCAAATGATAAAAATTTTCCCCCATTATAGCAATTATAGCATTGTCCCTTTCTCGTTTGACTGAATTTATCCCGTAATCCCCCTCGCCATCCATAATAATCTCTGCGTATTAATTAACAGTCCATGCCCGCCATCCCGCCATTGACTTCAACGTACAATCCAGTTCGTATTCCGAGATCAGTGTTTAAAATTATATGGCTAATGGTTTCTCCTCTTTCTAAATTTAGTTCAGTATAAAAAGGACGAAGGTCAATGATGGAAATTATGATAGAAATACCGCCGTTATTTAAATTCGCCTAGATCAATTACACGACGATGTTTTTCATTTCCAAACGACTTGCGTGAATTATTTGGTCTTTGGCTTTGCGTCATAATTCAAACACATTCTTTGCTGGCAAACTGCCAATTTCCTTGTTGTTGAAAGGTTAATCTTACGAAATTTTAAAGGTTCCGTTTATCATTAAGATGAAATGAAGACTTTCTCGTCTCTGAATATCGTATGCCTAGTGAATGAGTAGCAATGACGAAAATCTGGCTGAACTAATCAGTAATCACCTTTTTAAGGTGATTCATCAGTAATTGTTCTTAGAAAAAGATCATCAATCCATAAACGTCATGATCAGACTCGCATACAGGACTCTCTGCAAATACCACTCTGAAAAACTACATCTGGTCAACGGTCGTTTGCCTATAGAGCTGTCCACATTTGGAACAATTTCATTAGATAAAAACCTGAAAGATAGCGCTTCCCTTAAAATCTTCACTTAAAAAACCATTTGCTTGCCATTTGCCAAGGAGAGCGTTTAATAACTTACTAAACTTTGTGCATGAATGGTTTTAAATAATTGTAAATAATTTCTGAAAAACCCTTTCAGGGCGAAATTTTATTACTAAATGAGAATTTGCCGAAACTTCCCAGGAGTGAAGTTTATGATATGCTCATAGTAAAAACAGAGACATGATATGACAAGTGCAATATGCTACCTTTTCCCCCTTATGGCGCCATCTTGCCCCTATTACGAGTTACAGGAATAATCGCAATTTCTCAACCGTTATTTAATTTTTTAACAAGGATCCTACTAAAAATGTCTATTTAGTGATTATATACAAGAAAATTAACATGGTATTTTAGCGAATAAAAAACCATTGACGTGCATTGTCGTGGTGCAAAGATGTATTTCCCCATCTTCTCAGACATGTTATTTTGGGAAGTATGCGCGAAAAATGTAAAATATTATAAGTTGTAGATATGATTTTTCTCTTATTTTCTGATATGACATGTAAAACGTATAGAAGAACAAAAATATAAAATAAAAAATAGGGTCACGGACCTTCTTAAAAAGATACAAGGGTTAAACATGTAACATGATGTGGTTTAGTGTTTATAGTTGCACAGGAACCCTAGCCAGAGTTCTGTCATTTTTGAAGTAATATTTCCTGAAGAACGCCTATAATCAATGCAGAGTGTTTTTCTCTTTGCCCTTACTCTTTCTTTATCACTTTACAATGCAGTTCGACTACACATATTAGCTAGAATTCGTTATTAGATATGCGCAGTAAAAGTGCCCAATGCAAAACTGATGCGGAATCGTCTTAAAACAAAGACTATATGAAATTGGTTACAAAACTCCATAATTGGCCAAGGCTGCATGATGAAAGTCAGAACTTTGTTGCTGAAATGAAATTGTGTTGTTAGGGTAATTAAAACGTTGTTTTGAAGATTACAAAAGAGTTCATTCATTACAAATTAAGACGGCTAGACTGCAGAATAAAGCCGCTATTATCACATGACAACAGCTATTACTCATTCACAACGGAAACGTTGTTGAAATTAAAGTGGGAATCCCGTCAGGAGAGAAGAACCAACAATTATTGAGTGCTGTAATTAATTGTATTGCTAATACCTCAGGTTAATGGGGCTGTTCATATATATGGAGCAGGGCTGGCTGGGTTAACCGGAATGATTCGTTTAAAGGTAAATATGCGTCCAATTATTTTACTCTGTCTAACGCCAGATTATTTTACTCTGTCAGACGATTTTACTCGTCAGGGGGAGAGTGCTGCCCATGCATCCTCTTAACCCTTTAAGTGGCAATGCACCCAGATGCGCCCTACTGACTCTGTCTAACGCCAGATGATTTTACTCGTCAGGGGGAGAGTGCTGCCACTCAATGAGTTAGTAAATATCTTATCACGGCTTTGATAAACATCCAAAATTGTCTTTCAAAGTTGAATTAGTTTACTTTGTTATTAGCTTAACCATGTTTTAGGGACTGCTCATAATTTATCAGGGGGGTGGGGAGGTGTAATTCAAAATTTTAAGGAATGATATTTTGTGACCCTGCTTTGCCATAACCCGGAAAAATAATGCCCCCCCCCCTCTCTTGTTCGTGTCAGTATACCCCCTCTCTCTTGCACGTGTCAGTAAAAATGTACCTACCTACTACTAAACCCTGCATTCTATAAATTTTCTAATTGCACTTTAAATTTTCTAATTTTCTAGTTGCGCTTTAAATCAAATACTAAAATTTATATTATACCAATACATAGTCATATATAAAACTTTACTTTTTTCAAACTTTTCATTCTACGGTTTAAAGAATCATATTTTTTTTTCAATGCAACTCAAACAAAATGTGAGAAGGCATGTATAAAACAATTAATTGAACTAAAACAACAGACCCCCTCCCCGCCTTCATAAACTGTCTAATATTTTATGAACCCCCCTTTTTCCTGGCTAAAAAAATGTGACCCCCCCCCACTGTTTCCACCTCCCCACCCCTCCTGCTAAATTATGACCAGTCCCTTATGGTGAGGAAAAATGTTCGTGCCCCGTTTTCTAGTAGTTTTGTACTGGTGCAATGTGCGTGAAATTAAAACTGCGAGAATATGTGAGAAAATATCGCATTTCGTGCGCGAAATTAAATCGCGTGCCAATTTAAGAATGAGTGAAAATTATAGTGACCGAACGAATTTGAATACAAGGCCAAGGGCAGCTGATATTCTGAAACCTCTGGCTCGTTTTGCTTCTCAACATACACGAAGCTAGAATAGTCGTCAGATTTAACAAACCGGAAAATATAACTATAAAACATCCTGTAATTGTAAATATACGAAGCTTCGGGCTATATATCACGTTTAATAATACAAAACTAAAAGAAATAAACAGGCTATAAGCGGCGTGAATTTTTTAAAGCTTCTTAAATACAAGGGAAAAAACCCGTTAAAAATTGGCTACTGTTTGGAGTACCTGTCAACAATAACAGAGAACTTCTTATTGCAATTGTATAGACTATTTTTAATATATAACGACTATAATTACAAATGCGAATGATGTTACATAAATATTCAAATGCATGGTCGACAACGCCCATAATTGATCTGATTGGAAATTATCGTTAAAAATATTCCAATTTAACTGCAAAACATTTCACTTCTTATTGAATATTGGTTGTACAAACAAACGAAATCGTACAGCTATAATAACTTCCTGTAGCTTTTACAATCTGGACAGACAGATTCATAGTAAAATTGCGAGTTCCTTGTGTAATTGAATGAAGATATATTTGGCAGCTATATAGGAGTGTGTATTTTAATATAGAGATCGCAAAGCCTTCGATCCTCATTAAATATATTGGGCTCCTTGCCTTTATAAGAAACTGTAGGATTAAGGTTGACTAATTTTAAATCATCGAGTTCCCGGGATTCGAGTTGTCTCACTTGTATACACATACTACAGTTCATAAAAATATATTGGCTCGATCCTTTTTTTAAATAAAAAAATAAATGAGCCGAAACGTGAGACGTGTTTAAAATTGTTAACACTTAACACTTTCGGTTCCTTGAACAATTGAGTCAGCCATGATAAATAATATAATTGCCGATTGATTTGTTTCGTCGAAAAGATCACATCTATTTTAATAATTCTCTACAGCATACGTTTTCAACTTCCGCATAACTGCAACATGGCCTTGTCTCCATGCCTATGTCTATGAAATATTGGCTTCCTCTGTAAACCGGCAAAATGAGCGTTAATTCTTAAAAGATCTGCATGGTGATAAAGATAATCATTTTGATACGCGAGAAACATCACATTTATTTTAATATTGCACGCTTTCGAATCCTTTAAGAGCTATAAAAATTTTTACTACTGAATAAGTTTTTAACTTCCTGGCCATTGACATTGTTATTTTGAATGGTGATAATATATATATATATATATATATATATATATATATATATATATATATATATATATATATATATATATATATATATATATATATATATATATATATATATATATATATATATATATATATATTAAGGTAATTGATTTCGTTGAAAACGTCATCCCCATATAGTTTAATATTTCGCTACCGACCTTCCGCCCATTATACAATTAAAGGAACTAAACAGACTATATCAATGTCATTTAATTTACAACTGCTCACATATATTTATAATAATACTTCGCTATATACTCGTTGAATTATATACTAGGCTGCTTCAGACTGATGCATGGGACCATATCTTTGCTGCAACTATATTGCAACGCAATTTTATATATCTAAAAAGTAGAGCATGACGATGTTGCACGACCTAAAAAGTAGCACCACGCAAATTGTATAATCATGTCACACCGTTTACTCTGCGACATTTTTTTATCGTATACTTTTTATTTTTTAAGTATGTTATGTAAAGAAAGTATCGACAGAAACTGTCAGAGTAGAATATGTAGGCAATGCTCACAACTCTCTCTGTGACTGTGACTGTGGCTTGACTACAAACTATAGTATACTGTTTTCATAAAATGACCGTATTCGAAATTGCGTTGCAATTAAGTTGCAACAAAAATTGCCTTGTGAGTTGTGTAAAACATTGTGTTGCATAGCGGCGTAAGATAGCACTTAATGAAATATAAGTATACTAAGGCCTAGGCTGCTTTAGACTTCTGGGGCTAAGACCTAAGTGGTAAGTTCCAGTTGATTTGCTTTTGTGGTATCATACTGCCGTTGCACGAACACAATTTTTAGATACGCTATAAATTATCGATGCACGGCATATAAGTCGCGGTAATTTGGATGAAATATATTAGAGCATGTATTGATATACAGTATCATAAAATAGAAGCGGTATAATCTACGTCTATATACGAACTATTATAAGTAGAACAACTCTCTCTCTTACGTTTAGTGTGGTCCGTCGATCTGCCTCTATAGGTAATTACTGTACTGCTGCTCAATTGTCAACTACAACATCCCCACAAAGTTGTTAACTCTTAGCCTTATAGGACGAACTGTTTATAGACGCCCAGTTTCCATCGAATTTAATTTGTTGAATTTGGTGCTTCTGAATTTTCAATGCGAGAGAAATGGGCGTTTTACTGCTATTTAATTTATTATTCGCCAACACAGCATGTATAATTGACGGGAATTGACTTCGAGCGAATTTCGTGCCGTAACATTTGGAAGCCAAATAAATTCAACGAATTAAATTCGATGGAAATTCGATATCTCCTATAAGTATATTCCATACATATGTTGGGATATATTCACAAAGCTCATTAAAAGATGTTGGAAAATATATAAAGTACTTATGAATTATATTCTATACTTTTATAGTTCAGCTACTATATATAGTGCATGCATTTATAACCTCGTCAATCAATCCTATAGATCTGAGTCGATTTTTCAGCTTCATAGTTCATGCACATTTGGCAGAAACGGACCCCAGAATTGATATCTTCGACTTCGTGCTCAAATTAGTCCACCGGTGTACCGAAAATGTTCACCGCAGCGGCAAATTCCAGTCACTGAAATGCGTGGTATTCGAGGAAACACAAATTTTCAAAACGCCACAACTTGCGCCCCGAATCTCCAGACATCGTGAAATTCCCGGTGTACATTAACTTGAGCATGAAGATTTCAATTCCGAGCTCCATTTTTGGCGAAGATTTGTAGAAGGTGAGATCAAATATTGATGACGTCGACTCAGATCGGAGAATATTGGAAGCCAAAACTCTTCAACCTCTCAAGATATATTGTGATACAAATACAAAGTACACAACTTCAAACAATTAACGTTAAAGAAATAAAGTTCCTTACTATATATTTCGTTTCAAAATGCTTGTTCCTTCGACAACGATATCTGCCAACACTTTAATGCTGCATGTTGTAATGCAAATGGCTTGCATTAGAGGTCACAGTACTTATACTCCTAACAGGTAAACAAGGTATAATGAGAACCATTATGGGTCACAAGAATTTCCGTGTCAAAGATAGTGTTTTCGCTAGTTCATGTCAATTTCGCGTGAAGACCAAACAAGAGTCATAACAGTGTAACAAATTGGTTCTTGGCCAATAGTATGGCTGTTTAGACTTTGTTAATTTTTTTGTTGAAAACTTCGGGGAATTTTAATTAGCTTTAATGAGACAATTGTTATTAGATACCCCGAAGGCCTCTCGTGTAAGATTAGAACTTGTGGAGTCGGGAATTATGTAACACACCGCAGTCATACACACAGGAAATAGTGCAGATAATTTAGCCTATTCACGATAATGTTCAAAGACTGACAAGAAATAAACAGTACAGATTTTAAATTAGAATCTGTGGCAAGAGCAGTCAGGCACCAATGTCCACGTGCATGACATAGACATGTCAAATTTTGCCTCTAAACAGTGTTTGTACGTGCCCTTATTAATGTTTCTTTTAAAAGAGGAGAGGCTGATGATGGCGAAGCTGCAGGTTGGAGGAAGTATTTTACAGGCGTAGTTCCATATTTTAAGTGAATATGTTGACAATGTAGAGTCTGTTATATGTGCATAGGATTTTGTGTCTCGTTCGTGCTTTAATTTGGCCGTTTGGGTCTTCTACAAATTGTGCTTATGTTGTTCTTTAGTTGAGGTTCTGTTTGTCAGTTGTTGTATTTGTTCTTGTGAGTGTTTGTCATATTGTGTTTAGACTTTTATTTTTTAATAGTAGATTTTGTAGAATATTCAATAAAATCACGAAGGACAACTATAAATAGACTGGAATGGCCTCGTTTTCATGTGGCCTCGCCTTGTTTTCATGTGGCTTATAATTCTTCGTGTTTCGAGCACAGTATAGGTTAAGGATAGGTTTGTGATTGTCTCAAGATCAAAGAGAGACACCTATCCTAGACACCACAAGTCTGTTCACAAGCTGTCAACAAGATGTATTCGCACTGCTTGTCACAAGTTGTCAACAGGTTTGGAACAACTTGTTGACAACTTGTAACAACCTTGTCGAAATTATCAGACTTGTTGCAAGGTTGTTCTGACAAGTCCGTGACATGCTTGATATAACAAGATCGTTACCGGCAACCTTGTGTTGACAACCTTGTAACATCCTTGTTATATCATGGCTGTGACAAACTTTTTAGCACAATCTTGTAACAAGGCTGATAACGCCATCAAGCTTGTTACAAGTTGTTAACAGCTTGTTTCAAACTTGTTACAAGAAACTGGAAACAAGCAGTGAGAACACAACTTGTTGACAGCTTGGGAAAAGACGTGTAACAACTTGTTTGCAGACTTGTTTGCAGAGGCAAAGGTGCAATAAACGGCATCGCCTACCAATACAGTCGCTTTACCCGGAGAAAATCTGCAATGTGAAAGCCCATTTCCACTCAGGAAAATTTTCCGCAGAAACAAAACTTCGTGAACTGTGATTGGCCAACACAAATTTTCCCGGCTGTGTTGGTGTAATGTACTCAGGTGAATATGATGCTTGTGAAACAACTCTGAGTATGTGTATTCACACCGGGCAAGGTTGAAAAATATGCCTGGCCACGGTGGGAATCGAACCTACGACCTTTGGAATACTATTCCAAAAGAAAAAAAAATTGTGATATTTTCGGAACATGGAAAATTTTCTCGAGTGGGAAATGGGCGTTGAAACAACGGCTATTTTGGCAACCATCTCACGTGGAATTACTGTCTCCTATAAATCGAGCTATAAATAACATGGAAATCTAACACCAGACGCAGAGGTCTATCACACCAATTCATCCATAACCATAACACTACAAAGTTCGAAGATCAGCGGAAATCCGCGTATAGAAGCTTCAACAGCTGAGGGAAGTTTAGCATCAAAACGTGGCAATCAGCATGCCTATGTGATTTGTACAGAAATATTTCATCCTTTCCTGTATGGGATGTTAAATCCTCATGATAAGTCTGACTTAAGTATTTTATTAAATCTATAACACCATTTAGTTTATTTTTCTCTCTGTAATTGGCCCCATGAGTAACCGGATGTTTTCGAAAAATCAACTTTGTCTTATTCTTTTATATTTATGAAAAACAGTCTTGAAAACGAAGTCTTATTTTAGCCCTTTGGTAATCGACTAGTGTAAAGACAACGATATCTTGTCTGATTTTTTTCTGACGCCTGAGGAAACGGAGTAATCCAGACGATTAATAATGTCTACAAAGCCAAGTTTATTTTGTAAAGCACCAGACAATTTTATTCTGTTTATCAAAAGACAATTTTACTAAGTCAGAGACCAGACGATTTTACTCTGTCTATATAAACACCAAGACAACTTTACTAAGTCAGAGACCAGGCAATTTGTACTCTGTCTAATACCAAGAGACCAAGACAACTTACTACTAGTCAGAGACCAGGCACTATTTTACTCTCTTAAACACGTAGATAAATTTCACTGTCAAATACTAGCCAATCTCTGCAGTTATCGTGTCAAAACCCAGACAATTTTACCCTGCCAAAAACCACGCAATTCAGTTTATTCTGTCAAACAAAAATATCAGACAAGTTTACTCTGTGTAACAAGACGATTAGCTCGTCAATGCAGGAGAGCTTTTTTTGAACAGGAAACAGTTTAGCCGTTTATAAGTGTCTTCGCCCCTACATGCACATTTTTTAAAACGCTTTGCCTGTTTGGTAGTATTAATATTCTACGGCTCACGCTGAAATCTCCTCGAAATCTCTCTTTCGTACTCCCAACTCAAACAAGTTCGTACCCAGGCTCTTTTCTATGCGTTCCTAGGACATGGGTACGAGGCATATAGCCCCTCAAATGTACGAGAAATAAGTAAATAATCCCTCTTAGCAACTAAAGAGTCTATCTATCAGGCTTACATACAATAAATAATACAATAAAAAAATTATCATGAAACTCGAATTTAAAAGTAGTCACAAACTTAGCCAATTTCTTGGAGCGAAATATCCGATAAAATATGGACGATATATTAATGCATTTATAAAAATACATATTCTGTACTAAATTTCTTCCACCGTTTACAGTTTAAGTTATTAAGAAGTTTTAAAGTATCATGAATTCTGCATTCTTCTGCGGTAGGCATTCCATTCCATCTTTTTGGTTGTAGACATAACTTTTGGAAAATCGAGAAAATCCGACCCTCGTGACTGAACAATATTCAATGAAATTAGGTCTTTTGAGCAGTTCCTTTGCATATAGTGGATAGCTATATACTACAATTGCTTATAGTAGAGGACTAGAGTGGACTATGCATGTTTGTTCGGGCCAAAGACTGAGTTTGATAAGTAATTTCAAAAATAGTAGTATACACATGGCTTTGCGGCAAACTGATTCTGGCGAGTTGGTTCATCAGATAAAGTAAAAATAATAAACACATGTTGCTAATTGTCTGTATAAAAACGTAATATTTTCGTACATGAATTATTTTGTATTTCCGGCCCCTTTTTTAGGCATATTTAAGTGGCATGTTACTTCCTAATACATAAAGAAGTATACACTTTTAGATTATCTCTCAAACTTTGCATTTTTTCAGTTTCAAATTCAGTTCTTCAAAGCGTTTAAACTCGTACGTGCATAAAAACATTAAACATTCCTCAAAAAAAGGCCAGTGTTAAGAGGATCACTCCAAAATGAGCTAAATATGGACTGTTTTGATGTTGCCATGGCAACAAACACGAAGTGGCACTTAGCAATAGTTTACAACTCATTTTTTTGTATAGCTAGATATATTAAAACGCCAGCTTGATCTGTTAATTATCTATAACAGGTATATAAAATGCTTTACAGCCATTATACAATGTTAAGTAACTTGTAAATGCCTATAAAATTTTCACTTAAAATGTCACCGAAAATTCCAGACCGTATTATAGATTATTGTTATGTGTTGCTGCATGGTGTCAATATATAATACCTCTGTGACAGGACTAAGATAGCAGGGAAAATATCTTATATATAGGTTTGTTGCTAGCAATTTTATAGTCATATAAGTTTCTATACACCTTGCATGAGAAGAATACTCTAGTTTCACCAAACCGCACAGGTGACTCATCTTGTGGTGTCACTGGATAAATAAGAGACAGCTTTTTTAACAGTCTAGAACTGATGTAGCTTTCTAGTGTAAATTGTAAATAATATTAATAAGTTTAGTTTCGTTTTCTTTCTGTAGTATAACAATGGAATGAACTTTGATAGACCTTTAGGAAGAACATTTTAGAACTGATAGAGCTATTCAGTATAAATAAAGTCAGTTTAGTTTAGGTTTCCTCCTGTAGTAACATTGGATCAATAAGAGATGATCCTTACTGGACCTCTAGGAAGAACATTTTAGAACTGATAGAGCTATTCAGTATAAATAAAGTCAGTTTAGTTTAGGTTTCCTCCTGTAGTAACACCTCATCAGTAAGAGATGATTCTTACTGGACCTCTGGGGAGAACAGTATAAATAAAGTTAGTTTAGTTTAGGTTTCCTCCTGTAGTAACACCTCATCAGTAAGAGATGATTCTTACTGGACCTCTAGGGAGAACAGTATAAATAAAGTTTGTTTAGTTTAGGTTTCCTCCTGTAGTAACACCTCATCAGTAAATGAACGAACCTTACTTTGGACGCTAACAAGTGGGAGGAAATTCCTCAGTGTACTTATAACAATGGATAAATAAGGGATGAGGAACTCTAGCTTGGGAGAACAGTCTAGAAAATAATTTTGGTTTCCTTCTTCACTGCACTGGTCAACATCAGAAGAGATGACCTTTTACAACTCTCTCATGGAGAAAAGCGTTACATGTGGTGCAGTATAACGAAAGCGGTTAGTTTAGTTTCAGTTTATTTTATTTTATTTTGTAACATATATATAATCTGGTCATCCAGCCCACTTCATTTTTTTCTGGTGACTCACTGTCATTAATGGCATGAATACGTGATATAAACACTATAGCGTTGGCGTAAAATACATTGCATTGTAAACATTGAGACTTGAGTCCCGTAGTCACTTCTGAATTAAAGCTCCCTTATACAATGAGCAGTGAGAACAGTTTAGAACTGATAGGGCAATCCAGTATAAATAAAGTTAGTTTAGTTTAGTTTACCTTCTGTAGTAACACTGGATCAATAAGAGACGATGCTCACTGGACCTCTGTAGGGAGACCACTTTAGAACTGATGGAGCTATGCAGCATAAATAAAGTTAGGTTAGTTATAGGTTTTCTCCTGTAGTAACACTGGATCAATAAGAGATGATCCTTTCTGGATCTCTAGAGAGAACAGTTTTGAACTGATAGAGCTATTCAGTATAAATAAAGTTAGTTTAGTTTAGGTTTAGCTAAATTTCCATAGGAAAACCATCAGTGACAGTTGAAATGTAATTGTATTGTGTTATCTAATACTATTATTTTTTATTTAAAATTTTTATTTTTATGCGGAATAGGGTCAAGTGGTTTATAGACAGGAAATCGAAACTGACTATAATTTTGCTGTATAACCAGTATTTATATAGCTACACTGGATAGCTCTGCTGTCATTTCTAAACTCTTCTAGAGGTCAGATAAGAGTCATCCCTTAATTATTGATCTATAGTGTTACTACAGGAAGAAACCTAAATTAAACTGGACAGTTCCATCACTCCATCAGTGCCGCTGCTCCCCCAAAAAAGTCTACTAGTAAGCATCCATCAATTATTTGTTCACTACTCTTAAAACAGAAACCTAAACTATAATTTTGAAATTTGTACCGATTATATTTGTGAATGATCTGTGATATCCGAAGCTAATTAAGTAAATATATATATATCTATATGAGCCATCCATTAATTGCACTGCAAAAAATTTCGATTCAAAAACGTGACGGTAAGAGTGATTTCTCAAATTTATATTAACTCGGTTTTTTTAGTAAAGTAAATCTTTACTTAAAGAATTGAGTCAATTCGAAACTTTACTCAAAAAATTGAGTAAATTTAATTTGCTAATAATTGAGTAATTTCACTCAAAACTTCGAGCCATTGTGCTATATAACTCTTAACTTTTTAGACAAAATACTCCGGGATTTTTTGCACTGTATAGCCGGTCCATGAACGTTTGGTAAGAGGTGCCGTACGTTAAAATGGAAGAATTCTTCTCGCATGTAAAAGGTGGAAATCTAATTACAAAACTCGGCTAACAGATCAAAACTGACAAAGTTATTTGACATTTGTGGCGAAATATAGCTATGAGGTGTCTTTCACCAACACCAAAGCAAATCAATTATATTTATCCGCGCAATGCGAGCCCACAACATTCAACAAGGCACTTTATACTTTGTCTTCACAATTTAAGGTGCGAAATAGAAAAAAATATGGCCATGAAATTTTGGCAGGTCGATAAATAAATTATCGCCTGCATGCAATTTCAATTGTTCAAAAGCCTGAATATTTTAAAGTCGATTCACTCGAACTATCTGGACATAATTTTGCAGTTTTCTTGACAGAAATTTAAACTCAGTATGCTTTTGGTATATAAACATGTATACGTAATCATAAAACAAAAAATGCAGGCATTTTTTTAGTTCAGGGGCCATGCAAGTATTTCTATAATTTTTTAATCTCCTAAGGCTAAGACCTCTCATTTTTAATCAAAGTGGACAGTTAGCTGACAAAACCCAATTGGCCCAAACGTGTGAGCAGTCTATGCATGTATATGTATTACAAATTAAAGTAATTATATAACAATACTTCAGCGAAACGCATTCAGAAATGAAAAGCAAGATGTAATGCAATATAAAAAGACCTCGCAAATTTCAGTCCTCGCGATAATGCCACCGAAAATTAATGAAATAATAGACCTTGCCGATTATTCTCTTTTACCCAATGGCCTCGTTTCCATGTTAACTTATTTTAGCATGTCAGGGGCAGATAAAGATTATATTCCCATGTTTTCCTGGACGAATTTGTTTTTTGCTGTTCTTAGGCTCAATAACAAAGTAATTTTCAAGCCTACTAAGCACAAAACATGAGTAAGTATTTGACACAAAAACAAGGCCATTGGGTGAAACGTGAATAAACGGTAAAGTCCGGAAAGGAATTCTTTGCCAATGCCACTCAAGGCTATATCAAACACATATTATTTATACTATTTTAGTGTAAAAGAATCTATCAGAGACATTAAGAAATGAATATACAAAAGAATACATCAATATTTAGCTTTCAGGTTTTAAATAATCCAATTAGTCAGTGCGAGGTTGTCTATACGATGATTTACTTGCTAAAATTGCCAGGAATGAAATTTCACTTTGGAAACGCAAGGAAACTAAGGCCATTCAAGATTTCTAGAATTCGCAAATGGTTGTTCCAAATCTCCCTTTATATATAATTCTCATTCTTTAAGAATAAAATATTGGGTATGTCCTTATTATAGTATATTCTTAAATTTGCCATAAATTTTGATCAGCCTCTATTATATATTCTTAGGAGTGTACATATACTTGACTGTATAACTCGAAATTATCTAATTATATGAACATATATATGACAACGTTTCACAATCTGGCGATGACAATACTATATATATATATAGATGTTCCCTAAGCTTCCCCGGGCGATAGAGTATATATGTGCGAAAAATTGAACATATTCTATTGTTCCTCAACTTTATTGATTTCGTGAAATAGTACATCCAATTATTTTAATTGAATCGGCAATACAGGAAATATACTTTGTCGGCATTGGATTTGCGATTGGATTAAACTTTTCTGAAGCGTTTTTTAGGAATGAAATTTGCTCTGAGATAATTAACAGGCAGTCTGCACAGACTTCATGACCTTTTACATCTTAATCACTAATTCTTAGACTTAGTGAGAAAAGTCATATCAAAGACAAAGTATCAGGTAAGGTGTTCCCAAAAAATTTCAGCTCATAAAATCAACGAATTATAGGATAGACTATATAGTTCAAAAAATTGTGCAATTATAATTGTATTCACACAACATATAGTCGAGATCTTGACTTGAGATAGACTTTCGCAATTTCCTAAATTTATCCGTACTTCTTTTAGTGTCCCCCCAAAAGGTTCAAGGTTATTAATACGAAAATTGTGCAATTTTCAATTTTTTAGAGGCAATTATTGTTTTCCTACATTATCGCGTATTGGCGATGAAAGGCGTTCAGAACTTTAATAAAATCTTTTTGCCGTACTTCCCAAAATGACTTGTTTTAGCTTTATTTTCTAATTTATATATTTAGCTACATTTTTAAATGCATCTGCCGGTTGACAAAAATAACAAAAAAAGTACAAAATGTACATTAATACAACTATTATTGATGCTAGCTATAAAATTAATGGCATGCATGTAGAGCAATAGTATAAGCAAAACTTACTTTGCAATAGTATAAGCAAAACTGTCTCTTTGGTGGACATTCTCCTTGACTTTATTTTAGCATTATTCTATAGATTATGAGCCAATGCCAATGTGATTTATTCTTGGTGGGGGTATAACTCTATTTCCTGCACTTTGACTTTGTTAGAAGTTAAGACCCAATATCAATTACATCAGTCACTCCACATCAAACATGCAAGGTCGTCCTTGGTATCTTATAAATTCCTAAAACTTAAAATTCTCAAAACGTTCTTGAACCATTGGCAAATTTCCTGTTCTTAAGGACAAATCTTATAGTCATAGACTCATGGTGACAATTGTCGTCATTGCATTATAAAACTACATTCTGACAGGAACGTTGCATCCTGTGTAGACAAATGCATGATGATAGGATATTTTTTTGAAGTAAAAAATATTTTTGACGTCACGATATCACAAATCAAGTTGTGTTAATGCATAAAAAACTGCTATATAAACAAACTCAGAAAGAGGATTGTACTTTTATAAATCTTTCAAACGCTTGTTGCCAGTATATAAGTAATGACGATAACAATAAGACATACTGCGGACTGAAAGATATATAACTACCTGAAAAATTAGTGAAAATACAAGCAAAACAAGGGCCTTCGATCGAAACGTCTACATCAAGCATAATTACGACTTCGTCAAGCAAACCCCAACGTTTCCAGAGAAGGCTCTAGAGTCTAGTTCATCGAAAAGATCTCGACGAAAGATCTTGTTCTGCTTATATATATATATTTCAGGTGGGTTGTATATCTCTCGCAAATTCGCAGCTGCACGTCTGATAAATCTTTACACTTCTGTATCTTTACACCAGTGTATTCATAGAATTGTTCAATGGATTATTGGATTATAGAATTCACGGGAAATTGTACTCGAAGATTGCTTGATTAACTTGGATCTGTGTGGGCTGGTGGTGTGGGCTCGTTAGAAATTCCATTTGGATGACACTAAATTAAAGTCTTCATTCAGGGGGGGGGGGGAAGTTTCCCCGCTGCTTTTCGCTCATGCTTCATGGCTGGACAGGCAGCTCAGGGTCCAGCTTGGCCTGTGGCCTTGGCCTTGGCTCTTGTTGCGAGCAAGAACTATTCAACAACGCTATATATACATCTGCTCTTATCAAAGCACCACAAATGTGGTTTTTAGCCACCTTAAAAGAAACACAAAGCTTTCTGACCTATAGGCTTAGTTGAAAAGAGATAAAAAACTTTTTTTATTTTGTCCTGATTTTAGAGTCGCCCACATTTGTGATACAATAAGACAATAAAATGCTATAGAAAAAAAACTTTCCTCAATTCAAATATATAGAACACAAATCACTTTTGTTTGAAAACACGCATTGGAAAACGTGTTCATGTTTGCTAGGTACGTGCTAATACCAGTTATATACCCTCGTTCTTCTATTCTTACATTCAATATTATATGAATACAGCATTGATATTGGTGCTATTAATAGGCAGATTAATTTATAGTGTATCAGGACGCTATATTTGACAAAACTAACTCTCATATATAATTTTCTAAAGGCCAGTTCCAATGAGGCCAACATACATGTTACTGGTTCAACAACATCCATGTTGGATGTAACATTGACATTGGTGCCTCGTTTTAACACTATATGTTTGGGTAATGTTGCAAGATTTTGGATTGGGGTTTGACTTTGTTCATGGCCAACACTGTTAAACCAACAATGACAATGACTGTCAATGTTAGATTCGTTTCTGAGCGAGGCTTAAGGCAATGCAATTTATACATAAAGGAACGTAAGAACAAGATGGTAAAAGACAATGGTAAAATTAAGACTTTTCATTAACACCAAAGTTTTCAAAAATCAATCTATCTTTGATCCACAATTTCAAATTACTGGGGCCGGCCGGTTGTTCGAAGGTGGGTTAGCGCTAACCCTGCGTTAAAATGTCACCTGTTGTTTTATAGTTAGAGTATTTCTGCACGTCTGTTTATTTCAAAACTTCAGAGAAGTAAACTCCTAACCATCCAGACAAGATCTCTGAAGAAATATTTCCAAATTTATAGTGACAAGCTGTCAGGAAATTTGCCTTGAATTTTAGGTTAACCTAGGGTTAAACTAACCCAGCTTTGAACAACCTGCCTCTGGTGGATACACTAATGTTTCAAACACTGACAGAATATATAGAAACATTGTGATCTATAATTGCGATGTCCTGCAGCAATACAAAGTCAAAGCTCACCAACTTTAAAGTTAATTTTATACTGAATAATCTTTGTAAAATAAATTCTTCGTTCTCTTCATTTAATCCGCGCATCTTATATAATGTATGACATGCATGCAGGGCGTATGCTCATTTAAAGTAGGTTATTACTATTAGTTTGTTCCGCGGTTCCTTATTAATATGGAAATATTATATTAATACATGTACTCTTGTGATTTTTATGTATTTATGTTGATTAAATATTATTACTATTTTATATTTAAATACACGTCTTTGGCTATAGTATAGCAGGCAACTACACGTCGTAATATAGTCGATGGAACTGATCATGAGTTGATATTTATATCAAAAGTGCTCATCAGTCCTTATACTCCATGGGCAGGGGCTTGCCCTCAAGCAATGTTTATACTGCTAGGCTCCACCTGCCTGAGCTAAGGAATATACCTCAATTAACACATTTAATTTTTGAAAAGCAGTTGAAACAAGTATGACTTGGTACCGAGTACAGTAATCCTGCCAATTTTAGGACTGCAAGTACATGCATGCCATGGATATATAGCTTTTGTCGTTTTAATTGATGTTTTATAAAATAAACCAACACTTTGCCACGTATAATAGAACTACTAGAGCATTGGAGCGACAAGGCTCAAGTGTTGTTATGTTCTTGTATGTATGAAAGCGAGGAAAATTTGTTGTATATCATAAAAATGGAATTCAAAACGACTCGACAATTGTGTTAGAATTAGCATCCCACTGAATGCTTAAAATGTTAAATGATTAGTATTACAATGCCTTATATGAAACTTTCTATTCATTCAAGTTTCTGGAACTTTGCATGAGGAAAACGATCACAATGCCAAAAGATGACAGCTGTGGCTGATGCTGTTGTGTTACACTTATATTCATTTTATACGTGATCTCGTTCAGAAGAATGATATTGTCTTTACCGAGGCTGCAATTAGCAAAATTTTAAGGATATACTAAAGTCAAGATATGCCCTGCTGTGGTGGTTTAAAACGAAATTATTAAGGAAAAAGGGTCAAGTTTATATCAAGGATTAAATAGTCAAGTAGTCATGTAATGATTACTAATGAATCTAATGGCCTACTGTAGCGCCACATTGTATAGTTTACAAGGCAAGAGACTCAACTGCTGTCTTGCTATGACTAGTATATCACTGACCCTGGCTCCCCTGCTTTAAGACCTGTGATTCAACTAACAACTCCGTGAAATAAATGCCCAGTCAAACTTGGATGAAAGTTGACGAGGCGGTTTCCAGTCATGAATTGTTACAGCTTTACAGGGGTCATTTTAAGCTCTATAGATTAACAAAATTGAAAGGTTTGACGAGTGTTCCAACTATGTTTTAACTTCAATAGAATATGACATTGTTTAGAAACATTAAGAACAGCTAACCAAGATCGCGTGACTGCCAATTCAGTCCTTGTTTGACTCTAGTATTCTAGGCTTAAAGCCTTAACACACTGAAGTCTGAACGCCATGATCTAAGAATGTACCGTATGTAAAAAATATTTTAAGCCTGAATTTATCAGAAAAATAAGAATACTGATCCATTCCTATAGCATCAAATTTCGTACTCTTATGTATAGAATTGGAATATATTGTCGGCCGGCGTCGTTCAGGCTACAATATATTATAATTACGGCAATTTATCAAGCCGGCAAGGAAATGGTCAAATTATCGTAAAAGCAGTCATTCTATTTTTGTTAATATGAGGGTAAATGACAACCCAATTTGGTTAAAAGCATACGCTGTAATTGCATAGAAATATTTAAATTCCGAGTGTTATTTTGCTAGAGAGTTCGGCCTTTGGCTTCGTGGCTTGCCGTGGTAAACTAATAATCCACTACACTACAGTACAGCCAATTTTGCTTTTTATGAATTATGTGGGGTTTTTTTTATCATTAACAAAACTGTATTTATTCGAAGTAAAAAAATTGCTGCTTTTGTAAAGGCAAAGACGTTTTGCGTTTGAAAAAATGTTTAACAAATTACTCAGCTGTTCATCAACCCCTCCCCATCTTAAGATTGCCATTATGTTCGACAAATAAATAACTGTCTAATTTTGCACACTGTTTAAACTTTTAATGCGCAGCTAGTTAGAAATTCTAAATTGAACTGCGACAACAACATGGCCAGCGACAAAAATATATAATTAAAACACCTACAACTAATATTTAACAACACAACATGAAATATATTCATACTTACAATTTCAAGATAGTATGTCTTGCAATTCTCAATTGACACGTACTTTCCGCAACTAATTCGCCGGTTTAATATTGCCTCTTTATAATATAGCGGTCCCACCCCCAAAGGATTTTCATCCGTTTCTAAAAAATTGCCTCACGACAGCTTAGAACTCTAACAACATTCCGAGAAACATTGACCGGCGAAAAAAACACGGCAGATGGTTCTAATCAATGCTTTACAAAACGCAATGAGGAATTCTAAAACGTAGATTACAAGATTCCTATCACTGTTTAGGTCTTTTAGACCGCGATTAATAATTAATACATTGTATTATGTAAAAAGTTTTAGCTAGCGTGCGCTTTTGTGTTTAGTCATATTAAGGTGTTACATTCAGAATTTCAGTCCTTCCACTCGTTTAGAATTGTCTTTTCACTATAAGCAATTCGTGTAAACACTTCTGAGCGGGCGAAACGTTTGGTATCGAATTTCGTGGTCGTTCGCGCTGTCACAGCAGATTGTAATACGAAAATCGATATATCTTTAAAAAAAAAATTCGAAAAAAAAACACGAACAATCCATGAGTATTAATATTTACTTAAAACATTTCTACGATTTTCTCTACACTTCCTGTTTTTAAAAATCTACAAATAGAGATTAACTACCTAACACTTCTCTGTTAACTAATATTTCTCGTGACAGGTCCGTGTTGAGCGCGACAAAACGTAAATTATAATCAATACACTACCAGCACATACCGAACAAATATCTCATTTTTTACACGTAGGCATAAGTAATTTGTAGCAAATGAATCACGCCATGTAGCTAAAGTCCTATGATTAAGGTTAGCATGAAAATCAGTTTGAGGTCTTGTGTTGGCGACTTGGCGTATGATTATATGGATGTACAAGATTCAAGAACCTGTCGAGCTTGTCACGTCTTAGCTCGTGAATATGCCAAGCTTTTGTAAATTTATCAACTAATTACAAACCCTTATAAACAAACCCACACGCTTACCAAATACAAGTCACGTATTCGAGTTTAATACACTAAGAATGCCCCAAACATTATGGCTACATGTTATTGTTCGAGCATTTCCTTGTGTCGTCGCTCTGTGACCAAATTTGTTATGACTACCACAGTGGCCTGATTCGGCCCACTAAACACCGAATTACTTGCACGATTTTACACGAAATAAGTCGTCTTAATACACTGCAGGAAACTCGAAGACAATGACTCACGAATGCACACAACTGGCTAAGCTTCTAAAGCAGGTTATAGTTTATGAAAGCCGGACTACAAAAAAAACAATTAGTGCTAAAGACTATGTCATACATTTGAATTGATACATTATAACTGTTCGCAAGCGTCGCTTCGCTGCTTCCACAAATGCGGATAAAATACCGCCTAAATTACACATTGCTGAAGTGTAACCTCTCTCCCTATCTGCAAAGGAAGCTAATCTATCATGTTACTTAAAAGAAATCGATTTCGTACCTGACTCGTTGATTTCTAAGACGCTTTTTTCTGCAATCCCCTCAGCCAGACATCTCAAAGCACAATAATCATTGAAGCTTTCATAGAAATATTCACAAACTCCGCCCTAGCTCTCCCGTTCAGACACGCGATATTCAAGATGGCGGAGGCGGAGGAGTTGGGAGAACAAGATAGTCATTTTTCAAAACCGATTGTTTATTCTCCCGAAGTTGAACAGGCAATTTCAGAAGTAAGTTTGATGTTAGGAGAATGAAACCTTGCTTTAAGCTCAAAGAAAATTTCAGTGGCTAAAATATACCCGAATTATTTTGGATAATATAAACTGACAAATTTTATATGAATATATGATCGCCCACATTGCGTGTTTCATATCATTGTGTATCAATACCAGACTAACTGAACAGATTGATGGCGTTTTGATATGAGGTCAAATGAGAGGAGTAATTTCATGCCTAAATTTTTAGAAACCGTGCATTGTCAAACATTTGTAGCACGACACATTTTATATATGATTTTGCAGTACATTACAAAAGTACATAAATTTGATATATACTTTTAATATAAATATAATATCACATTGATGTAAAATTACAAGGCATGTGAAATTGGACTATTTGGATATGAATTGTACAAGTAATGGTCTTCAAATCCAAAATGTTTAATAATCCAAATGGTTAATAAATCCTTGATTAATTAAGGGGGAACCTCCATATTTAAATTCCAGTCAAATGTATACAAAAAAACTAACCATTGAGAAATGTTTTAACTTGTGACTTAACTGCCCCAACAAAGTGAAATTTTCGCTATGGAGGACTAATTTCGCTGTGGCGGTTTTTTCCGCCAGGGAGGCAGTAATATCTATATGCTGAAATAAGTACCCAAATTTTCTCAGGGGAATGGGGGAGTTGCATTCACCGATCCCAACTGTGTACGCCCCTGCTTGCCTCTCCTATCTTAGATTAATTAAGGGGCAGTAAACCACATTTATCAATCCGTTTGAAAATATCAAATTTGAGGTGCTTTAATTTCATTCAATGGCTAGACTGGTCAACCTCGTTCTAGACTGGCATATTTTCTAATTAAGTTTGAGGTTTGCACTTTGATACACTTTATTCAAAGATTTTGAAAATCTGCCCAAAACAGACCTGCTTCAGATTTTATCCAAATGTTCTGATCAAACCTGTCCGAAGCTCAAACGTTTAGTTTCCATTTGGCAATTTGATTAATCTGACCAGTCTGACCGTGTTAACAGATATCACCATTTGTTTATTTTAGGTGTTTCACAGTGATGACCCACTCGACAGTAAAGATTTCAACGCTGTGGATTATATTAACACAATATTCCCTACCGAGCAGGTATATAACCTTATAAACCTGGTTAGGTCCTGTTAGGCTAAATTTCAAACAGGCAACATTGCATTGAAATGGTGACATTTAACAAATATAAAACATGTTGATATACAGTTATATCAACACGAGTGAAAATTGGGGAAAGAAATTGTGTGGAAACACGACACGCGGAGTATTTTCACACAATTTCAAGTTTTCCCAATTTCCACGAGTGTCGATATAACTGTTTCTCAATACGGAAAAATGTTCTATATTTTTTTATAATTCAGCACAAAGAAATAAAAAGAAAGAAATTTTCCGTGTTGACATTGAGTTATATTAGCACGGCTCTCAGCCAATCAGTGTTCAGAATTTACAAATGCTATATTATAACTAGAAATATAATCTTGAACAGTCTAGCACCAGTGTAGATAGCGACGATAACAGGACAGCTGTCGATTATGAGAGATACAACTACCTAACAAATATTAGCAGAACTTTGATGTTTCTTTTGTTAGCCTTTGCTCTTCCTCGGTCTACTAATTTGGGATTACCTAATGAACAAACAGGTTCACACAACCACTAAACTCCTACTACAAAGACGCTCACACAATGTTGACCAAATACACAACAGTACATTGCGATAGCAATTTGAAGAATGTAGAAACAGTGACATTGCTAGTTTTGAGTACCGGATGTGCGATACACACACAAGCTAAAGGGCCCTAGTAATGCTAGTATTTCTAATATGGCAAGAGCAATTGTGGGGAAATCCCTTACAAAAAATCCAATTGGATGCCAGTGTGAATTTCTATTGAAAATTGATCCAAATTCCAATTGGAACCAATTTGAATTCCAATAGAAATGTAAACTTGCTAATTGGAATCGATCGAACTTCCAAAAGAAAATCCCACATTCCAATTGGAAATTGACCCAAATTATTATTATTGGCCCAAATTGGATTTTTTGTATAGGACTAATGCTATTTAATCTCCAAAATTAAAGCAATTTCCTGCTATTATTATAAAAACATGTAAAGCTTAAAGCTAAACATTGGCTAGCTGTTTGGACCCACATTAATCAATCTATAGTTCAATCTTCTGTTCTTAACCCATTCTCATTGCTGAGAATGCCGCACCATACAGCACTCTCAGCCCGGTGATTGAGTGAAATCATCTGGCATTAGACAGAGTAACATAATAAAGTAGGGTAGTCTCAGTGACGTAGCCAGCCCGACAATTTAGTCCCGCTATGCAAATTCAAAATGATCATCATTATTCATTTCTTCAGAAATTGATTGTTTTCACAGTCAATTAATGAACACAAAAATATTTGCATAGCGGGACTAAATCGTCGGGCTGGCTACGCTACTGGGTAAGCTCAATCAATGTGACTCAATTGGTTAAAACAGGCCCAGCAAAGAATCTTGGAAATACTAGCACTATAAAATGATCAATATCTTCAACCCTTACACTCTAAAACGTTCAAAAATAAAATTGAGAACTTTGTGTTGTTTTCGTCATCCTAGTCCCTCACAAACCTTGATGAAGTTGCCAACAAAATGAAGTATCGAATACGGTGAGTGATTATAATGGACTATAGCTACTGTGGTTCACAAGCCTGAAAATAAGCGGTGCGACATGGACATTGTCCGACACAAAAAAGGCAAATGTCCGGCAAAATGCTTTCCTCGCTGGACAGGATGTCTGGTACAGTGATACTATATTGATGAAAAGTGAACAATACATTAATTAAATACTCTGAATATCTCTGTTTTAAAAAAAATAACAATAGCTAGCTAAGCAGTGCACACTGTAGTGTAAATTAGTGAAAACTTCCTGTCACAACAAAATTTTGCCCCAATCTCATTTTTGCACTTGCTGCCTGGCAACATTTTGCACTTGCTGCCTGGCAACTTGCTGCCTGGCAAACATATATTTAAAAATATATGTTTGCATTTTTAATATGACTTCCTATATTATTATAATATTACGATATTTGTGATGTCTAGCAGTAAGTGAGAAGTGTCAGGCACCACAGCCATGATGAAAAAATTATTTTGAGGTTTGGTGCTTCAAGGCTTGAAATTTAACACCTTTTCAGTATCCAGTTAGGATACCAGGATTCAAAGTTTTAGTATACACCCCCCTGCTCCATCCCCTCCCTCCTGCCCCCACCCACCTCCCTCCTATAAACCCAGTATCCCAGTTCTACATTGATTGAAAAGTTTATTTCAAGAAGGTGATAGGCTGATGAACTACTGTCCCTCATAACATGGATAATTCACAACCATATGTTTTGGTAGTCTATGATATCTATGATGCTTCATCTGTTTTTAGTTTCTGGAAAAAACCTGAGATTATTTTTTTAATCTTTTAATTAACATAATATCTTCCAAATCTTCCAAGAGTTAGTTCTAGAGTACCTACTCAGAGACATATTATTTCTCTATCTTTTTATATCTCTGGCATTGTACCTAATATATATCTTTTTACACTAGAATTGGAATTTCAATTGGAATTTGGGCCAATTTCCACTGGGAATGAGTTTTTTTGTCCGATGTTCAATGGATTCCAACAAGGAATTTGGGCCAATTTCCAATAAAAATTCCTATAATATTGGAATTCCAAGGGGTGTGTCACAGGGCTTGAATTTTATCGCGGCAATTGCCGTAGAGGGAGAACAAAATGCCGTGGATCATTGCGGCAACGACAGCAATTTTTTGCCGTATAGTATAATTTTTATACTATTAAATGTGCATTACTATTTTGATACTTGAATTCAGATGTTGAACAAATCATACGTAAACTACTATTTTAGTCTGAGTTTTCTTCGAAACAAAAACACTAAAGAAATACGTAAACATGTTTCTAGCTGATTCCAGCAATCATATTCACCTGAGTACATTATACTAACACAGAAAAAATCATTACTGATTATTAGATTACATTGATATCGAAGGAACTAGATTCTGTTCCGAAATATCACATACTCGAACCGATCTGACCGCGTAGCTCAGTTGGCAGAGCGTTGGGCTAGTATTCCAAAGGTCGTAGGTTCAATTCCCACCGTGGTCAGGCATATTTTTCAAGCTTGCCCGGTGTGGATATACACTCAGAGTAACATCACAAGCAATCATGTTTCTAGCTTGTCAGCAATCCAAGTAACGAAAAATAAAATTTTTATTACAGAAATTTGAAAAAAGGCCGTGGAAACTGCCAAAATTGCCGTAGACCACTGTTACGATCTACGGCAATTTTTAACGCTATTGCCGTTGATTGATTTCAGGGAAATTCGAGCCCTGGTGTGTCATAGGCGATATAGGAATCATTGTTTCATTGTTTTGTTGGTGGAAAAATTATATCATAAATACAATATTGCCTATATGCATATGAAACAAACATTAATAATAATAATAATAATAATAACACTTTATTTATTGAGGATAAACAGATAAAGTTACAACTTTTTTCCAATCTGGTTCAAAGTTCATTAAAGTTCATGTATCCTAATAAAATAGATCATATTCACTGCAAAAAATTTGACTCAAATATAGATGAGCAATTTCCCCCTTTTTTTTTACCGCTAGTATAAAGTAAATCTTCATTAAAAAAATTGAGCGAATTTGAAACTCTACTAAAATGTTTGAGTAGTCTAAACTTGAGCAATTTTACTCTAAATGTTGATTCATTGTGGGTGCCTTATTTTATTCTTACGTTTTAAGTCAAAATACTCAGGAATTTTTGGCAGTGTTCATTGTGGTCAAATCTTGTGGTTAAATCTTGTTTTTCTCATCCAGTGTTAAAAAGTGCATACTATGATATAGAGAATAATACATGGGTGCGCGGAAATACCAGATTTATTTCGAGTGTTGAACATGATATCTCACAAGTGAGCGCAGCGAACGAGTGAGATATCATGTTCGACACGAGAAATAAATCTGGTATTTCCAAGCACCCATGTATTTTTCTGTTTATTATATAAACAAAATTCAGTGAAAAACAATAAAACGTCAACAATTGATATTTTCACACGTAAAAATATCGTATTTTTTACGTGTGTTTAAATACGATTTTTAAATACGATTTTTCTCAGTGGCCAAAAACTCTATATAACACTCATCGGTTTATATAATAAAGTTGATTTCATGCTTTCTGCGTTTAGTTGGAGTGGTTCAATGTTTAATTGGAGTGGTTTTGGTCGATTGTCATTAGAAATTGTTTTTTATAATTATACTTTTTTAGTCTTTGCCGTGAAGGAGTTATATTGATGCATATTTTCTAATTAAATTTGAGGTTTGCACTTTACAAGACTTTGGTCAAAGAAACTTCAATATTGCTACGTGCAAAAAACCACAATTATTGGCCCAGCGTTGCTAAGGATTTCTAGAGAAAACGGGGTACCGGGGGGGGGGAGGATCTGTGGTGTTTGATAGAGCAGTTTTCTCGTATGTTCGCTTTTTACGAGTGATGTCTGCCCATAAAATTTCCCCCTTTAACAGTTTTCGTTTTTTGTTGTCATATTATCGCAATTTTAAGAGTTAAAATATTCCCGAAACCGTGAAATTTCACCGATGTCGTGACAAGCGAATCGAGGGACCTGAATTACTGATACGATAAGAGGGTAAGACAAATTGGCTCTACTTTCGCATACGAATGTATATAGAGCCTGGCAGATGGGTGATTGCTAGATAGTATACTTCAAAATAAGGTTTCCGTTTTTATAACGTTGAAAAAAACTATCCTAACGCAAAACTAAACCCTAACCTAACCCTAACTTATTTTAAAAATTGGAAAAAAACGGAAACCTTATTTTGAAGTATACTAACTAGCAATTTCTCTGGCAGATGTTTTTCAGAATAAAACCACAGTAACTTCGGAATGGTTTAAGCATAAAAAAATGCTTAATACCTTTCTTCATTAATAACATTAAATGAATGGAATAAAATACTTTAAGGTTACAGGACACCCTTTTTGGCGTTTTGCGAAAAATCGCTACTGCGCGCTCAAAATCAGTCCGATTTTCATCAAATTTTCACCAAATGTTCGCCAGTGCATGTAAAATATGGTAGAGTTATAAAATGAACAAGCAATAAAATAATGTAAGAATTATTCAGGAAAATCTTAAATCGCGGTACCGTTACGCTTTTGAGTTGTGCTCCTGCTGGTTTTAAGTTATATTTATGAAAATATCATTTTTAAACAGTAAAATAGTTGTCCTAAAAAATGGTGTTCGGAAATTTTTGTTTATTTCGTCATTCCGCTGATATGGCGATTTCTTTGACGACTGCAATATATTTCTGAATTGTTTGAGTGAATTGCTCTATATTATTAAAATATCCAAAATTAGAACAAAGCCGAACACACTTTTGAAACTGACGTCTTTAGCTATGTCCTGTGAAAATTTGAGAAAAATTCATTAAAACCCGCAGGGGAACAGCTCGTTTGAAAATCAGTAATTGCCGTAAAATTCTTCGGGAGAAAATTGAATTTGAATATTACATTTTCAATGTTTTTCTTATTGCAGCGAAATGTATTTTATTAAATAACTCTGCGAGTTTTCAACATTTTTCGTCCAAACTTGGTCAGATAGTAGAACTAGTCTAATGCTTTCATGGAAACCAATAAAAAATTTTTAGGCAAAATTAACACTCAAAGGTGTTCTGTAACCTTAAGAAGAATCATTGATCGTCTGCCCGTGAGTCTCAAGCTAAAATGGCGTGAGTTAGTCGACACTATTATGCAGCAAAAACATAGAGAAGTTACTGTAAAGGATTTGACGGATTTTGTCGTTGCCAGAACAAGAGTCGCAACCCATCCTATTTTTGGAAAGGTTAACAACAGCGATGGTAAGAATACGGGAAACGTAAGCAACCACAGACAGCCAAGCAAAGTAAGGAACTATGCAATTGAAGGTAATCAGACGGATGATAAAGATGGAACGAGAAAAGGTGTCAAGTGTCCTTCCTGTGATTCAAACCACTGGCTATCCCAATGCTATGCATTTAAGAAGTTGACGGTCGAAGATCGACACAAGTTTGTTCGCAGAAAGAATCTCTGCAATAATTGTCTAGTCACAGGACATTTTGTCAAGGATTGTCCAAAGAAGTTTCTGTCGTGTCCAAGATTGCAAAGAGAAGCATTCAACTTTCCTTCATCCGCAGCGTTTAAGTGAAACCCCGGAACCGAGCAAGGACTTGCCAAAGGATAGTTCAAACCTTTCAACCGAGTCACGGAACGAGGAATTCAACGTCGAAGCAACGAGCAAGGAATCAAATAATGGCTATGTTAGAATTAAAGGTGAAAATCAGTCTGCAGTTAAAGTTGCATCAACCGCCGGTTTGGCCGTTGTTCCTGTTAAAGTTAAGGCGAAAGGCACAGGAAAGATGATCGAAACGTACGCTTTCCTTGACAGTGGCTCGAATACTTCGTTCTGTACCGAGAAACTCCTGAACCAGCTCGATCTCGATGGAGAATGTCAACACGGCAGTGGAGTGTTCATTTGTTAACTTAGAAGTCTTCGATCTTCAGGAAGAAAACCTTGTAGAGCTACCCAATGTTTTCTCTAGACCACGTTTACCTATATCGAAAGACAGTATAGCGACCCAAAACGACGTTGATCGTTGGCCTCATCTTACGGGAATTGAAATCCCACAAATCGACGCTGAGGTTGGGTTGTTGATCGGAAGCGACGTACCTGAAGCATTACAACCAATCGAGGTGAGACGAAGCATCAACGGTGGTCCGTTTGCTACAGGTACAGTTCTTGGATGGGTTTTTAATGGCCCATTGGGCAGAACCGGAAATCAAGTGCCTACGTCTAATTTTGTTGAGGCCAACCCAACAATGGAGCTGAATCAGCAGTTTGAGAGATTTTGCAACATGGAGTTTAACGATTTGGTCTACGACCCCAAGGCATCCATGTCCCATAACGATCGAAAGGCAATGAGAATAATGGAAAGCAGCATAAAACACAAGGACGGACATTACGAAATAGCACTCCCTTGGAAGAACTATCCTCCTTGTTTAGAAGATAATAAAATCCTTGCTGGACACCGGTTGGGCCTTCTTAAGAAGAGATTACAACGTGACCCAACATTGTTGTCTAAATACACAGCATTCATGGAAGATCTATTAAGCAAAGGCTACGCTCAACACGTACAAAACGAAGGGCTAGGCCCTCTCAATACCCATTGGTACCTTCCACATCATCCGGTTTTCAATCCCAAGAAGCCTGACAAGACCAGAGTGGTATTCGATTGTTCAGCCAAATATCGCGGAACATCGCTAAACGAACAGCTTCTACAGGGGCCGGATTTAACCAATTCGCTTATTGGAGTTCTCACTCGATTTCGTAAAGAGAAGATCGCGTTTATTTCAGATATTGAAGCAATGTTCCATCAAGTGTTAGTTCGACCAAGCGACTGTGATGCGTTGCGTTTCCTTTGGTGGCCAAATGGCAATCTCGATAAACCCCCTGAAGAATTTCAAATCAAAGTGCATCTGTTTGGTGGAGCGTCTTCGCCCAGCTGTGCAAATTTCGCGTTGCGTAAAACGGCAGAAGATAACAAAGAAAAGTTTGATCTCACTGCCATAGAGACTGTCAAGAAGAATTTCTATGTCGATGATTGTCTCAAATCAACTGCAACTGAAACAGAGGCTATTCGTCTTGCAAGTCAACTACGTGAATTCCTAGCGAAAGGAGGTTTTCGGTTGACAAAATGGATATCAAACTCGAAAGAAGTGATGGAATCCTTGCCAGAATCTGAGAGGGCCACGTCAGTAAAGACGTTGGATTTCGAGAACGCGAAGATTGAGAGAGCCGTTGGTATACAGTGGAACGTCACCTCCGACAAGTTTGGATTCAACATAACCGTTAAAGAAAGACCATTCACGAGAAGGGGAATTCTGTCAATTGTGAGCTCGATTTACGATCCGTTAGGATTTGCAGCCCCGTTTATCTTCCAAGCCAAGTTGTTTCTTCAGGACTTGTGCCGTAAGAAACTCGATTGGGACGACGTGATCTCTGAGGAAGACCAAAAACGATGGAATGCTTGGCTGAATGACCTACCACAGCTCGAGAAATTCGTTATCGATCGTTGTTTGAAACCGACTGACTTCGGTACGATCACCTCTAGCCAAATTCACAACTTTTCTGATGCTTCGCAAGCAGGAGATGGTGCCGTCGCATATCTCAGGCTAACCGACGACCGTGGCAATACGAGTAGCACCTTCGTAATGGGCAAATCACGATTAGCTCCCATTAAGTCTGTAACCATTCCGAGGATGGAATTGTCAGCAGCTGTCCTAGCTACAAGACTGGATAAAATAACGAGAGAAGAATTAAGTCTACCAGTCGATCAGTCATTTTTCTGGACAGACAGCACATGTGTGTTGCGATACATCGAGAACGACACCAAACGATTTCAAACCTTTGTTGCCATGCAACGCTGGATAAACGGCCCTGACTTTCTTTCTCAATCAATGGAGAACTGGCCTGAGAGACCCGCGGATATGGGCGATATTCCAAGTGATGATCCAGAAATCAAGAAAGACGCAAAGGTGTACGCCACGGCAAAGAATACATCAAACCCAATATTAACAGCCTTCGAGCGGGTCTCGTCGTGGAACAAATTAAAGAAAATAATGGCATGGGTACTCCGCTACAAGACTAACTTGAGAAAACGTGCTAAAGACTGCGATGATAATGATACTCCGCCTGAAAAACAAGATGACACTAAAGCCTTTAAAACGATAACCGTTCAAGAGATGAATGAAGCAGAGAGAGAGATTTTGCGACTGGTGCAGAACGACTCTTACCCCGACGAAATCAGGTGTGTTGCACAATGCGACCCACAAAATTCCCAAGGAAAGAGAAAATCCATAAGGAAGAGCAGCCACATATACAAGCTCGATCCCATTGTAGTTAATGATCTTCTCTGCGTGGGAGGGCGATTGCAACAGGCACCAATAGACAACGAAGCGAAGCACCCAATCATTCTTCCAAAGAAACACCATGTGGTCAATTTAATCATAAGACACTTTCACAATCTTTCTGGTCATTCTGGGACAGAGTACACCCTATTGTATTGTATTGTGAACTTTATTTAGTCACGGTGGACTCATCAGGATTTTACACACTTATGATAAAGTAACAAAGGAAATTAGATATATGATAAATTATATATCGTTACTGGGTCGTGAAAGGTAGATCGAGCGTGCGCAAAACTGTTGGTCTCTGTTTTGATTGCAAACGACGGCAAGCACCAGTGCAACAACAAAAAATGTCAAATTTACCAGTAGATCGAGTTACGCCTTCACAGCCACCTTTCACGTGTGTTGGTGTTGATTGTTTTGGTCCGTTTGTGGTACGACGTGGCAGAAGTAATGTCAAACGATATGGAGTTCTGTTCACCTGCCTGGCGATTCGTGCAGTTCATGTCGAAGTTGCTCATTCGTTGGATACCCAATCCTTCATCAACGCCTTGAGAAGGTTCATTGCGAGACGCGGTCAGCCAAAAGAAATACGTTCGGATAATGGTGGCAACTTCGTCGGCGGAGAAAAGGAGTTACGTCAGGCGATAGGCGGATGGAATCAGCATCAAGTGCATGAGTTTTGGTGCAAAAGGGTATAAAGTGGACTTTCAATCCCCCGGCAAGTTCACATTTTGGAGGTGTATGGGAAAGATGTATCAGAACAGTGAGAAAAGTCTTGACGGCTCTTCTAAGAGAACAACTGTTGGATGACGAAGGACTCGCTACCTTGATGTGCGAAGTTGAGTCGATAATCAACGGACGGCCCATTACCAAATTATCGGACGATTCCCGTGATTTAAGCCCCCTCACCCCAAATCACCTACTACTGTTGCGCTCTGGACCTGTTGTACCACCAGGACGATTTGCAAAGAGTGATCAGTACGGACAACGTAGGTGGCGTCAAGTCCAGTATCTTGCGGACATATTTTGGCGACGATGGGTTCGTGAGTATTTACCGATGCTGCAAGAAAGGCAAGTATGGAACAAGACCTGTCAAAACGTCGCAGTTGACGATGTTGTTTTGGTCGCCGACAAACGAACACCTCGTGGTTCGTGGCCGCTAGGACGAGTACTGGAAGTTTATTCCAATCGAAAGGACGGATTTGTGCGATCGGTGAAAGTGAAGACTAGTACTACAGCGTTGGTTCGACCAATCACCAAGATTGTTCTGTTGGAAGCAGCCGGATCATCAAACGATAAGTAGAACATTCATTAACTGGTTATTTAGTTACTATACTGTCTCAAACTACCCTATTCGGTACGCTTTGTAAAGGCAAAAACGCCTTTAAGGGGCCGGAATGTTAGTTTGAAACAGGATATCTAGTAGATCATAATTACGTAATGCCCTTGTGGCATATCAGCCTTGTATGTTTGCGTGACATTAAGTCACACCCCTTTAGTATTGAATTGACGGTAGTACAAAAGGACATGCGAACGCAACCTATTCAAATATAGTGGATTTCTACTTCAATTATCTATCTACAGCAGCAAGCTATTGGAGTACAGGTGTAAACTAAAGTACGTATGTTACAGTATTGGATTGTTTATTTGTTTATGTTTAGTTAGTTTTGTTATTCATTGACATTCGTTAGTTTATTGCATGCTTAAGTATATCACTTAGTTAAGTAGTTTAATTTATTGTCGTGTTTCAGTTCGAACCTACATATTGCAACCTACATATTGCTACCTATATATATCGCAACAGCATCTACGCTACACAATCTCCCGCTACCTGATCTAAAGGCTAACCTATCAACTATCGCTACCATATCCATTAGATTGGCGTAGCAAATTTCTACCAAGAAACGTTTCGTGACTGTATCATTGTATTGAAATAAAGTTTTGTGTGTTAATTTATCAAGCCTGTTGAGTTTGAATAACGCTTGTTCTTTTGCAACCCCTGTGGCTCCCTATTTGGCAACCAGGAGTTACATGATCTATGTTAAAGAATGTGCTTACATGCTATACGATATATTAAAAGGGGATGCGCCTGAAGCACTGCATAAATTATTTACCAAATCATTTCAAGATCACGCAATTCCTCTATTCCTTTCTACCTACATTCTTCCTGTAACTATGATCTATGTTAAAGAATCTGCTTACATGCTATACGATATATTAAAAGGGGATGCGCCTGAAGCACTACATAAATTATTTACCAAAACGTCTAATTATCATAACTATGATACAAGAATGGTTTCAAAAGATAACTTATATATCAATTCTTCTCGTCTGGAATTAAAAAAGCGTTCATTTTCCAGAGTCTGTATATACGTACTTTAATTTGGAATAGCATTGATCTCAATCTTCGCTCATCTCGTAAACAGACTTTTAAATCTAAAATACATCAAGCTCTTTTAACCATACTTCAAGATCAAAATGATTATCTTGACGTACACATGATAATTGAAATGCTGCCCAATGTAACCGCGATATAATTTTCAGCTCATCATAACTTTTTCTAATTGCTTTTAAAAAGAATATATTTGTGTCATGATTTTGTCATTATTTTTTATTTAAAAATTATCATAGCCAATCGGAATCTAAACTCTCGTTTTGTAAATAATTTATTTTACTTCTTCTCAATATAAATCAGTTGTATATATATAATATTATATAATTCGATTCATTTCCTGCCGCGATTAGCTTGCTATTGCAGGATTTGAATGTTGTATTTGTCATGTGTATTATTCAAGTAAATTTGCATTGCATTGCATTGCATTGCATTGCATTGCATTGCATTGCATTGCATTGCATTGCATTGCATTGCATTGTATTATGGGGTACAACTACGGTAAACTGCGGTAAACCAATATCGATCCCTGCGGAACACCAAACAACACGTCTGCTAGTTCAGATTGGCTATCATTTACTTGAACAAGTTGTTTCCGACCAGTAAGGTAGTTAAGAATCCAATTGAACGAAAAGTGTGAAAAGCCAATGGCATGAAGTTTCTTTATTATTACCGCTAAGTCCACTGTATCGAACGCCTTCGAGAAGTCGGCAAATGCAATAAGAGTAATTTCTCCTTTTTTCATAGCCTTTAATATATCGTCTCTTACTCGTAAAAGGACAGATGAGGTGGCATGGCCTTTACGAAAGCCAGTAACATTCTCGTTTAATACATTATGCTGGTCAATATATTTTACAATTTGATTTGGGATGAGGCATTCATGGACTTTGGAAAGAGCCGGGAGAATAGCAATTGGTCTATAATGGTCTATCTCAGTTGGAGAGGCTACTTTGGGTATAGGTGACACACGCGCAGTCTTCCAAACATCTGGAAAGCTGTGATTTGCAATAAACCCGTTGATGATATAGGTCTATGGTGAGGCAATGTAATCAGCTGCCATCTTAAGGTATTTTACCGGAATCTGGTCAGTTCCTGTCGCACAGTCAGATCTTATTGTTCTTAACTGATTCAATACTCCACTATGGGAAACTGGATAGATATTAAACGAGTTGGACATACAGACTGGTAATGAGTTTACTAGTTCTTGCAAGGCATTTAGGGAAGTCGACACTGACCCGAGTAGACGTTGCGAGGTAGAGCTGAAGTGGCTGTTCAATTGGTCGGGATCCGCATTTATAAGTTTGGGATTGGGATGAAGTATGCGGTGTATTACTTTCCAAAATTCTTTCGGGGTTTTTTATGATAATGCTTTCTGATAGAAAGCTCTCTTAATCTTTGTCTGTATAGTGTTTCTTACTTCGCGGAATTTATTCCAGACATGACTCAGGTTTGTTTTGTGAGCCAAATATCTGAGCTCGTTTCGTTCTTTTTGAAGTTGTTTCACGTCACTGTCATTTAACCAGGGTGCAGGAGGGCGCGTGATTTTAGATCTGCGTAGTGGTGCATATCTGTCAAGGCAATCTTTTATTAATGAGTTAAATATATCCAGTTGCTGATCTGGATCATCAATACCGTAAACGATATTGAATGGCAGTGATGCAAAAAAAAAAAAATTGGTAATAGTAACAATGTATTTTATCATAAAGGATTTTGGTTTTTCTACTGCATGCTCCGTGCGCTTCGTTGGTGCATGAGTTTCATTCATCTTAACAAAATACAATCCCTTTTCTACGGATAATTGCGGATTCAATCAGTTTCGATGATAATGAAGATTTTTCAAGTTAATCTTGAATTTCATTTAGGGCCTAATAAGTATACGTTTACACTACAGGGTGTATCAAAAAACCTGCAAGCACTATAATTTGCATAATTCTGTTGTTTACTAGCTTTTCAATGTTTGTGCTACTTATTTTGCTCCTGGAATTTGAAAATACATTCTAATTACTAGTTCGACTGGAATGGATCAACTATTGTGTTTACGCACGCTTGGGATCAATTAGTACTGTAGAGAATCTTGCAAATTCTAAAAACATTGTATTTCAAAGGTTTGCAGGGTTTTTTTCTACACCCTGTAGAGCACACGTTTTCGGATTCGCAATGAATCCGGGGTGTTTTTATATCGGATTCGTTTTGCCGTTTACACTAGCGAACATGAATCCAGTAGGAAATGATCACAGCGAGAGTCTAAATCCGGAACTTTCGAATGCGGAAAAGTTTGCGGGAACTTCGTATCCGAAAAATTATGAATCCGGAGAGAATACTCTCGTGTAAATTCTTTCTGTAAAGAATCCGAATCAATTGACAATTTCAATAGAATGTGGAATGGAATTAGGAAAGAGAAAACCCGCAATGAGAAAAGCCGGAATCTGTAAATCCCGGAATGGAAAAAGCCAGAATCTGTAGAACTCAGAATGGAAAAAGCCAGAATCACAGGAGGCTGAACTACTGTCAGTAAAAAGTGTAATATAATCAAAATAATTTAGAAGATTTGTGTATATTCTTAGCAAGAATGTCAGTAGAGAAAGAGCAAAACAATTATCTATATAAAGTACTATAGAATCCTCAACAGGTGAGTAATGCGGGCGCGTATGAGGAAATAGTATTTTTCAGCCATTCCGCACGTTGAAACCAATTATCTCTTGGCGTTGTAAAGCCATTATAGGATAGATAAATTAATAATAGATGTCTCGTTCGTCACTCGAAATAAGCTATAGTGTTGCCTTGCGTTGTGTTAACTTGTCTACGACGATAACGAGATCTAATATAGCGTAGGTTCTTTCGATAGAATCAGTACAATACAACTTTATTTCACTCTTAGATAGAAATACATAAATAATACACAATTCTTAAATAATTGGTACATAGGTAGAATTTATATTTTAAATAACATTTTTAGAGCTTGAAAGCTAAATGAACCGTTAGGTTTTCTAGTTAGCTTCCATTGAATTTTTTTCTTATTCTTATTAGATTAATATAGATTATGTCAGATAACTGAAGAAAATATTAATTATCCATTATATTTTGTTAATAGAAAAGCTGAAGAATATATAATAAGTATAATTTATATCATATAGATGATGCAAATTTCAATAGGTATGTTGTTTAGCCAATAAGTAGGTTTTAACTTGATAAAGAAGGAAAACAAAGGTAGATTTAACAATTATACCATGAGCTCGAGTCGTATATGAGCTGATAGCCGACGAGGAGCGTAGCACCGAGTCGGCTATCAGCCATATACGACGAGAGCGAATGGTATAATTGTTTTATAATATAGCCTAATATAGCCATTAACTGAAGCAGTAATTAATTATTCACTGTTACAATGTGTTGCCAAAAACCGCTTGAAAATTTGAAATACTTTTGTTTTACAACCCGAAGACGAAGTGAAAGAAATGATTTTAGAACCTCTATATCTCACAGGAAAGCTCAGATATATTATACAGATGTTTGGTACTATAGTAAGTATATATATATATATATATATATATATATATATATATATATATATATATATATATATATATATATATATATATATATATATATATATATATATATATATATAGATAGATAGATAGATAGATAGATAGATAGATAGATAGGTAGATAGATAGATAGATAGATAGATAGATAGATAAAGATAAAGATAAAATAAACCTGGTTTACTTCATAAGATTTATTTATTTATTTTATTTATTTATTTACTCTTATGAAGTAAACCAGGTTTATTTTATCTTTATCTATATTAGCTCTATACTTCGGTATATCGAGCACTCTACTCATATATGATTCTAAATACATATTTGGTATATATATATATATATTTATATATATATATATATATATATATATATATATGTATATATATATATATATATATATATGTATATATATGTATATATGTATTTATGTCTCCACCTTCCCTTTCGAGTTTATGAGGATCAAACAGCGTTGCATTAACCGAGCTTGGTTTACTGGCATGCAGGCACAAAATTTTAGACGACACTTTTATGGGAAAAATTTTGGCTATGAATATAGTTCATAGCCGCTTTATTGAAAATATTTAATGAAATAACATATTCTCTGACATCAAAATAATACTGAAGTCTAGATTGATTATATAAGTGTTCTATAGCCAGTAAAGGTGGCAGGAATATACGCGTTAAAAAGTTCATATATATCTAATTATATACAATCAGGTACAAAATAAACGCTTATGATATTGCTGGCAGGCCTGCGGGAGGAGGTGGGTAAATTCTGAGTTCTTCACTTGACCACTGATATTGGAGACTTGCAAAATATCTAAGTTATCTTGGTTTAATACCAAGAGATCGACCTTGATCTTGGCCCAGCTGGTACGTAGTTTCAAGTGCTCTAAATTTCCTCGCTCTTCAACAGGCGCGCCAGGGATTAACATTAAATATAATTAAATTGTTACTCACTTATCTAATTAGTTCAGGTGTGACATAAAAATCCATATTTCGTGGGAAATATTTCTATTTATGTCTCCACCTTCCCTTTCGAGTTTATGAGGATCAAACAGCGTTGCATTAACCGAGCTTGGTTTACTGGCATGCAGGCACAAAATTTTAGACGACACTTTTATGGGAAAAATTTTGGCTATGAATATAGTTCATAGCCGCTTTATTGAAAATATTGAATGAAATAACATATTCTCTGACATCAAAATAATACTGAAGTCTAGATTGATTATATAAGTGTTCTATAGCCAGTAAAGGTGGCAGGAATATACGCCAAAGGCTTTGCAATTCGCCCTAAGCACCGAGGGACGAATCAAAAGTCTCCCCACCCGAGAAAATGCAACGCTACATGGCCTCAACCATACACGTATTATTTTACATATTAGAAAATTCTGAAAGAACGTCGCGAGATATAAACCTCAAAAATTATGAAAATTGAAGGCAGTCGTCACCCTTGCAGACTGCTCCTAAACTAGCATACTCGATATATGGAAACTGGTATAAATGTATACCTAGCGAAGTCGTTGATCAGCTGCCCTTGCAAGCTGTCTGAAACATGTTTTACAACGTGGTAGCAGTAGCCCCTGCTAACTGTCTTGTCATTATTAAACTGAGTATTACGAAAAAATGGCAGCTGCCCTTGCTAACTGCTGAAACAAGCCTTAAGTGTATAGCACAAAGCGAGTTGCACAACCAGATAATAATTTGGCAAACCTAAGAAAAACATGGCAGAAAGGTATTGTCAGCCCCTGTATGACAACATCGCCCTGCCACCCTTAAAGCCTCCACCGGACAACACCCGCATTGTTGTCCGGGGGAGGGTGAAATATCTATAATTTATGATGCTGTAAGGGTTGAAACTCGAATGTATTTGTGAAATGCATTGGACTTCCAATGACCCAAGACGCGAATCTGCGCATCAGACAAGCCCTGCTCAGCTGCGAATGATGCTGCGCCAATTCGGAAACTGTGAGATTTATAAACCGTAGGATTGAGGTTGCAAAATTTTAAGCATTGCTTGAGATAGGAAATAAACATGTTTCTCGGCACCGTCGCCCCCACAGGAGTCATGAAAATTGGCCCAGGAGAATTGCCACGGCGGGTCAAATAATTGCACAAAAGTTGTACAGGGCAGGGCTTGGGGGTTGGCTGACGATAAATGGCCATGGAAAACGGGCGTTGGTTGTAATTGTGTTTATAGTCGGTGAAGGTTATTTTAAAACCAATTACTTCACCGTCTCTTAAGAGTTTGGTGAGTTGGTTTAAATGTAGTGGAATAGGAGACTGCTTTGATGTTGAAGTTAGTTCGCCAATACGTAGAAAGGCGAAGAATGCCAGAGCACACATGGCTTTAAATTGGCATTGATCATATGTAGTGGTAATACACTGTGAAGCAGCCATAAGTAATCGGGTAAGGATTGGAAGGGTTATTGGTAACCGACTATCCAAGCGAAAACCCAGTTTTCCATAGCCCTTTAGCATTTGCATAATGAAAAAGACTTTTGTTGGATCGGTGAAAAATAAAACACTGTGGTTCGCCATCTTATGACCCCATAAGCAGAGACTGAGTACAATCGGATAAAACTCTAAGATCGCGATGTTACGATAACGCCATTCGTCAGGCCAGAGGCCATGACAATATTCTGTGCCAAAAATTGCACCGAAACCAATTCCACCCGCAGCATCCGTGAATAAATTAAGTTGCTGAGAATTTGCCCAGCGTTCCTCGAGAAAAAATGACCGGCCATTGTAATTTGCTAAAAACGATAGCCACACATTTAAGTCTTGTTTTGTCTCGCGATTAAGCCTGATAAGGTAATGAGATAAACGGATGCCGTGGGTGAGATCAATTAAGCGATGCAAGAATGCCCTGCCGGGAATGATGACAGAACATGCAAAATTTAAAAGGCCGATTAAAGATTGAATTTCCCTTAAGGTAATCTTCTTACGCTTTTGAAAATCAGAAATAAGGTCAACACATTTTCTCAATTTTTCCAAAGGTAAACGGGCCTCAAATCTGATCGTGTCTAACTCAATACCTGCAAAACAAAGCGTGGTTGAAGGACCACACGTTTTTCCGGTGCCATGGGCAATCCAATAAAAGCGCAAAAATCGAGAAAACGTTTTAACCGAACTGCACAGGTGTCATAAGATGGTGATATAAGGAGAAAATCATCAAGTAAATGTAAAATAGAATCGATGAGAAGTTTTTGTTGAGCAATTCACTGTATAGCCGTACTAAAAATTTCAAATGTTTTACACGAGCTGGCTGCCCCCATAGGAAGGCATCGATCATAATAATACATGCCCTGCCATTTCATACCCAGTAAATAGTGGTCCTCTGGTCGAATAGGAATAATAGGGAACGCATTTTTAATGTCTGTTTTCGCAAGAAAACAGCCCTTCCCGTTGGATTTGATTAAACGTATTGCATCAGCCACGGTGGCATAATGCACACTAGTATCCTCAGAACCAATGCCATCATTGACCGAAGATCCTCTTGGGAAAGATAAATGATGGATCAATCGAAATTCACCAGGAGACTTTTTAGGCACAAGACCCAAGGGAGAAACTCGGAACGGATGAAATGGCATGGCATGAAAAGGTCCAGCGATTCTGCCAGCGACTAATTCTTTAGAGAGTTTTTGCGTAACAACGTTTTTGTGCGCTAAAGCTGAAGTCAAATTTTTACCCTCAGTTTGGTTAATGAAGCCGTGAAAATGTAAAGAAAAACCATGCGTAAAACCTGAAACAAGTGTTTTGCTATCGTTAGGGTTATAACCCTGTAAAAATGAATTAAGTTGATTTATTTGTATGGGGGTTGGGAGCGGCATTGCGCTTATCGGACCTAGCGTTTCGGTTCTGATCTCGTTTTGGTAGGCCACGAAAATTACATCTTATGGTTGGGTGTGAGCCAGCGCATTTAAAACAAGTGTGCTTAAACTCACAGCCCGAACATTCCTCGCCTTTGTGAAATCGAAAACAATGGCCGCGAGGTATACTAAGAAAAGGCAATTTGGTAGTAGTATTAGTGACAGCGCGTTGCCCAGGGCCGACTGATCTATTTGTAGGATACTGCGATCTTAGCCACAATTCCCAATGCACATTGGCCCAAGGCACCGCACTGCGTTCTTTCTGTCTCAGAAAATGCACAACCGAAATTCGTCAATAAATTCCTCAGTGGAATTTCTCAGTGTATGATCTCAGTAAATTTCTCAGTGGACTGATCAGTAAAGTGAAGTAAAGTGAAGACTGATGAGCAAAGTGAAATGAAGTGAACTTTAGGAAACTACTACGAGAAGACGAACATTATATTAAGAACTGATAGTTATTAGAGATTGGTTGTAACGATTCACTACGTACACTGCATAAATTTCTCTCGTAACAAGTGGTATGAGGATGCGGACTTAATTAATAAGATCCCGGCATAGCTTACGAGGTCCTCGCGCAGGCGTATTTTCCGTGTATAAACAATAAACTCTTGACGATATAGTTCCACCCATCATAAAATCATTTGCAAGATGAACTGTCGATGTTTTTTGGCGTTGTTGTTCTTCATCAAACTTGTGGCCGCAGTTTCTGGGACAATTGTACAGGCAGATGGTCACTCTGCAATTCAAGTTAACCTTCGAGCCGAGTGCTGCAATCCAAGTGGTAATATGTCCCTCGTCACAGAAGATACCGTTTGGAAACCTCCGTGGTTGAAAGGATGAACATGACGCAGATATTGCTATATAACTTCAAATTCCCGATAACGACGGCCTGAACACTGACTTGAAATTGGACACCCTTAAGTTTGTATATACATTTCTGTTATAGGCCTACTCTGGGGCGGTAAATCGCCCTAAATCGCTGTGATATAATGCGATTTTGGGCGATTTTAGGGGATTTAAGGAAAAACTGGGATTTTCAAGCACTGCGATATAATGCGTATTTAGGCGATTTAAGGCGATTTAGGATAAAATTCTAAATTTTAGGGATTGCAATTTAGGTGTTTTCAAGGTAATTTAATTTTATATTTTGCTCTGGTTTCTTCCCACAAGGCAAAATATGGCAGGGTGGGTTAGAATAAAAACAGTTAGAAAGTGATATCATATTCTCATTGTTATGAAGATAAATACACGCGTAAAAATCATCATGTTGATGCAAGTTGTTCAAAACAGGAGCGAACAATGTTGTGCTGCACCCCGTGAACAATATTGTTAACAAGTTGTTGAACCATCAACATTGTTGCAACTTGTTGACAATCTTGTTCAGAACTTGCAACAGCACTGATGGTTGAACAACTTGTTAACAATATTGTTCACGGGGTGCAGCACAACATTGTTCACTCCTGTTTGAACAACGCCGAACAACCTGATCAATTTTTACCCGTGTAGTCTAGACTAACATAAGTAATCCTAATACTTGATGTAAGCGGTGACTGAAAAGCCCCAAAGGGGAGTGAGCTGAATAATGTATGAAGCTGAATAATGCATTGTATGAAGCAAAATACAATTATTAGAACATGTATGTACATTTTGTATAAAGCTAGGTTAATAATTATTGTATTTAACCCGAATCATATATAAAGCTCAATATTCGTGAACTTTTCATCCAATGTCTTATTTAGAAGCCATCGTAGTTCATCCTGTGGGGTCATGTGGTCATTCATGGCTACATTATATACCACAAATATTATAAACAGTTAATAAATATACTCTACTTAAGGGGCATGTACGGTACATAATTGCAAAATGCCAACCTATAACTAAACTACA